>CM047429.1:75350594-75355594 GCA_026168455.1 Theocolax elegans
TATTAATTTACATCCACTAACTTGTTGTCCCTGGGAAGTCTCATGAGACTTTACGCAAGCTATCTTATGTATGTAATGTTTCTATTTTACTACATGCAGATGTGCTGTTAAGAGACTTTCTGGCAAATAAATAAAACTAGAACAAACCAATTGATAACAATACAACTCATATGGTAGCTTGCATACAATCTGAATGAAGTTCCCAGTTACTCGAGTTAACATCCCCAATAGCCAAAGTTGCCTTGCAAAATCGCGCCAAAACTTGCTGTGCAAGTTTTAATAAAGTATTACACAATTAATTTTATAAAAAGATAATTATTATGTACTTAATAATTGATAAGAATATTACTAAACTACACTTAAAATATCAATCTTTATAAAAACTCATAAAAATTTAATAGATAATTTATTATTAGCCTTACTAAAAACTTAAAATGATAGAATATATTTGTATTGTAATTTATAACCTTAAAATAAAAAATTAATATATGTTAATATATGACAGTTGACACAATATTTTAAGAAAATAGGTTATTGCACTCAAAGAAAGATTAAGTTTTCTTATCAATTATTTAAAGCTTACAATTTTTTATTTATTTTTTTTTTATTTTCTCTTCATTTTTCACTATAAATGTACACGCTCAATGCTAATTGCATTTAAACTCACCGCTTGTTGTACCTCCAACGTTCGGTCACGTGACCTCGTGACGTCAGAAGTGCACGAGCCTAATATACGGAAACAAGTAATCGTTCCAAGACCGGAATTCTAGAGATCGCACGAACTCTCCTCTATACCGTCGAACGGAACGGACCCTTGAGAAGGAAGAAGCACCAACCAATGGTGCGGCAATAATCGCTAGTGAAGAGAGTTTCTTAGTACATACCTTGTAAAAAAGTTTTGTATATAATCCTGTCGCCGGAATTGAAAGATAAATTCGGAAGTTGCAGGTAGCCTGTGCATATATAATTTATCCGCTATCATCAATTTCCAAATATGAATGTATATATAAATTCAGTGTAGGTTTAAATTCAAATTTCGCGCTACCTCAACTTCTGCTTTGTTCTGTACATGGACCCACTTTTTTCTGTTAGATTGAGAACGACCAAAAATTCTTAATTCTTAATTCTTAATTCTTAATTCTTAATTCTTTTTATGGTCAGCACATAATATGTTTGAGTTATCGCCATTATCAACGTATAAATTTAAAATACAAATAAATAATTAACTACACAGAAAGAAATTTTGGAATGAGGGAGTTCGGATATGTGCTGAACTTATTTATTTCAATGTATACGGATTCATTTAATACTATTTTGGTCTACAAATACGACCAAAATTGCATTCTATGAGTTCAAATACTTTTCGAATTGCGGCATTCCCAATATAATCGTTTTTTAATACCATAGTTTAGCATTACTGCATTTCTGAGAACAGTTGAACTCCCCCTGTACGATGCTAGCGCCGCTTGAATTCGATGTCGGGACCTATACGGTACCGAGTTTGAAGTGATTCGATCGAGCTATTTATTGAACTGATAGATGTGCATTCGTGAACTCGATAGTGTAGCGATCGTGATAGAGTGCAAAAAGAAAATATGTAAAAGAGTATTACCGATGCATAAAATAAAAAAGGTTATATGCTTTGGAAAATTTGTGATGTAGTTGTCATAATTATATATAGTATATAAATTTGTTTCATTTATAGGTTAAGAAGTTTTGTAAAAAGAGTCATTACGGTATATCATATTTGACAAGTTATTTTATACAATAAACTCATTTTCAGTCATTTATAACGCAAAAATCCAAACTCAAATTAACCGTGTCCTTTTCATTTGAATTAATTTGCCCAATATCAATATGTGTATATACTTATAGTTATTTAAATAATAAATGTTATAAATCAATTAAAATATTAAATATTAATGTTAACCACGTTCTTAAGGGGATGTCGGAGCTATAGCCTCCATCAAAAGCCGCTCGATCTCTCGGCTTCGAATGGCGCTGTAGTCAGGTGTCGATTTCTACGATAAACGTACTTAAAACACATATTATAAATTTTGCAGCTACATAGAGCTGTTGAAAAATACTTTCCCCCCTAGCTATGACTAAAATAAAGGTAATTGTAATACTACTCTTGGCAGCAAATGTTTATTTTTTTAAGAAATGTGAAATACGTCTGGTATTCATTGAGTCTATATCTGCCGTAATGCTACATGCAACGTATTTCACATTTCTTTAAAAAAATAAACATTTGCTGCCAAGAGTAGTATTACAATTACCTTATTTTAGTCATAGCTAGGGGGGAAAGTATTTTTCAACAGCTCTATGTAGCTGCAAATTTATAATTATGTTTTAAGTACGCTTATCGTAGAAATCGACACCTGACTACAGCGCCATTCGAAGCCGAGAGATCGAGCGGCTTTTGATGGAGGCTATAGCTCCGACATCCCCTTAATTTCATTTTACATTATTGTAAATTAAAAGTATATACACATATTGATATTGGGCAAATTAATTCAAATGAAAAGAACACAGTTAATTTGAGTTTGGATTTTTGCGTTATAAATGACTGAAAATGAGTTTATTGTATAAAATAACTTGTCAAATATGATATACCGTAATGACTCTTTTTACAAACTTCTTAACCTATAAATGAAACAAATTTATATAGTATATATAATTATATCACTCTATCACGATCGCTACATTATCGAGTTCACGAATGCACATCTATCAGTTCAATAAATAGCTCGATCGAATCACTTCAAACTCGGTACCGTATAGGTCCCGACATCGAATTCAAGCGGCGCTAGCATCGTACAGGGGGAGTTCAACTGTTCTCAGAATTGCAGTAATGCTAAACTATGGTATTAAAAAACGATTATATTGGGAATGCCGCAAATCGGAAAGTATTTGAACTCATAGAATGCAATTTTGGTCGTATTTGTAGACCAAAATAGTATTAAATGAATCCTTATACGTTTAAATAAATAAGTTCAGCACATTTCCGAACTCCCTCATTCCAAAATTTCTTTCTGTGTATAAATAATAAAGAATTTTGTTATATTCTATAAAACATTTAATTTATCGTTGTGTTATCGCCATTTATTCTTTTTATGGACAGTAAAGAATGTGGTTGAGTTATAGCATTATTGACATAGAAATTTTTAAATACAAATGAATAATTCATTATAAATAATGAGGTATTTATATATATATTGAATATATAGTTAAATTATCGCTATTTTGTGCTTACAAGAAAATTTCCACACAATATTCACATAAGTTCAACACGACATACACACACATATGCAAATATCCAAGAAAATCCCGTAATTAGTAGAGTCGTCCCGAAATACCTCAGAAACTCACGATATATCCAGGAAATCCCGTAATTAGTAGACTCATCCCGAATTTCTTCAGAAATTCCCGAAATATCCAGAAAATCCCGTTATTATTGGTGTTATCCCGAATTTCCTCAGAAATTCCCGAAATATCCAGAAAATCCTGTTATTATTGGTGTTATCCCGGAATACCTCTGAAATTCCCTAAATATCCAGGAAAGTCCATAATTAGTGGAGTCATTCCGAAAACCTCAGAAATTCCCTAAATATCCAGGAAATCCCGTAATTAGTAGAGTCATCCCGGAATACCTCAGAAATTCCCGATATATCCTGGAAATCCCGCAATTAGTGGAGTTATCCCAAAATAACTCAGAAATTCCCGAAAGATCCAGGAATTATTTGTCATAATGCCAGGTACACATTAAGTCTAAAAAAGATAATGTTTATTTATAATTATTTACAGTAAAAGGGGCAATTCATATAAAAGTGCTCATTTTAGATATATTTCTAAATCTAATTTGTTATAAATATTACAAATACTATGCATTTATTACAACTTTTTATGTATTCAGTTTGTACTTGGCACCACGACAATCGATTGTTGACATAAAATTAATTATCGGTTGTATAATTGTAATAATTAATGGTAAAAGGCATGTACAAAAAGTTGTACGTACGTACGTACGCGGACCAATGAAACTTCAAAGCCAAAAAACTAATAAAAAACGACTCTCTACAAAATTTGTAATAGTGGTAAATTTACCCTCGTATCAATGCGATCACAATGGACTCATAAAAAATTGTATTTTCTAAATATTATTCCCAGGATAAAGGGGTTTTCACAGAAAAATTCACATTTCACTTATAAAATTTTAATATTATGGAGATTTACATGCACAATACATATAGGAATTTAATTTAGTGAAATTGACATATAATTTGAATTAAAAATTGCGCCTTTTTATATAGGTATAGTTAGTGTTATAACTCATGACTATAGCTGTATATATATATAAATCGGCTGTGATTGAATTTAGTCTACCGTCTGTGATATTTTCTTCGTGACAGCTTTTGCTCTTTTTTTCGCGTTATTAATTTTTGTATGGTATTTTAATCTATTTATTTATTTTATTAATAATGTTGAATTATGGAGCTTTTAAGGAGATAAAGGTAATCATTGCAACTATTCAGTTTCTGTGCATATATCAAAATAAAGTTCACTGGTTTTCATTATCCTTGTTTTCATTGTTAATGCGATGACTCAGTGATACTACGATTTAAATGTTATGTTCTTGTACAGATTTCAATGACAATTAGTAAGTAAAATGTTATAAATCAATAGGCTAAAAAACTAAATCAATAATTATTGTTAATTAATCAAATGTATTCGTTTCTGTAAATAAAGGTATAGCCTGAAGAGGATGACGAAAAGTCATCGAAACGTCGCCATCTAAGTAAATGTATGGTTTATTCCCCAAGATCAAGAAATCTTAGTTTGAAATAAAATTTGCGTGGATGACAAAATATACATCTATATTAAGAAAAATATTTGAACATATGAAAAAAATATTGTTAACTAAATAAAAGATTTAGTTGAATCAGTTACATTTTTATTTCAATTGATAATGTATTTTATTGGCGGAAAATTATATTTTA
>CM047429.1:75358094-75603094 GCA_026168455.1 Theocolax elegans
TATAATATTCTATAAAATAACGTTATAATATGTAATTATTTTTCACTCTGAAAATCAATAAAGTTGACTTTATTGACCTCTTTTTAGGGAGCAAAAACGCATTTTAGTCCCTCCGGGGATAAAGTAAAATTGGAGGGCAATAATGAATATTATTGTTCATTAAATTATAAAATTTGTTACTTTCAATAAATTTTTTTTAATATTTTTTACTAAAGATATAAAAATGTCATATATACTTCTAAAAGGTACTACATAATTTTAAACATTAATGTTCAAATTGTGTTATGGTTTTTAGTTAAAACACAGTGGAATGTGTTTTTGTATATACAGTCCGAATAAGAACTTAAAAATTCTAGTAATCTAACCCGATTAGGTCAAACTGATTTCATATTCGGATACAGCGATCATCAAAACTTGAGAAAGTATCTCGTAAGAACACATTTTAATATATTAAATCAGTGGTCATGGAATCAGAATATATAGTCAAAAATTTACTTTTACAAATTTTGTAAATTTGTCCTTGAAATAACTTTGATCCCATGTGGAAAAATTTTATAAAGTTTATATAAAATTGTATAAAATCAATTTATAAAAATTTTATATAAATTTGGTTCTATAAAAAATTTTACAAAATTTTATAAAAACATTATATATTATGATAAATTGCTTTTTTTATGTATTTATGTGACAAATAAAAAACTATTTCTGGGAAGATATAATTTAATGAAAATGATTTATTTGTAGAATAAAGTAACATGAGAAAATTTAATAATTAACCATATATAAAATTTTTGTATATATTTTATTTTAATAAAACACTTTGAAAATAAAGTAAATATATTATCATTAAGTGCATATAATTGTATTTGGTGAAAATAATTTATAAATTTTTATAAAAATTTTATAAAATACATTTTATATATTTTTTATAAAAATTTTGTAAAGTGTATTTTTTATACAATTTTTATACGACCAATTTTTTATAAAAACTATATAAAAGTATTTTATAAAATTTTTATAAAAAATTTATAAATTATTTTCACTTGGGAAAATACAATTATATGCACTTAATGATAAATATATTTATATAAAATTTGTTCTATTCGTCACGCAGTTGGTTCAAAAGGAGGCGTTTTTTATCGATTTTTAGTGAACTAACCATTTAATTTATTTAATTGTCCTCCATCCTCATCAGGCTATACCTTTATTGAAACAATCATTTGTTACACCAGCATTTTACAATTTTGCATATATATATCTAAATATAATTACTCACTATTTAGTCAAATTAATACACATATGTGGCTTTTCTCATAATTTCCATAGTATCTCTAATGTGTCGCTCTATAATCAAAAGCAAAAGCAAGTAGCAAAACATTAGTGTTAAAATTTGCACAAAGATTGAGGTTATGTAACTTATTTTACCTTTCTTCTCTGAATCGTACTTATATAACATCATAGAATTTATTTAATAAATAAATAAATAAATAAATAAATAAATAATTTAATAGAACACACAACACCAATTAAGCAAAAAGCAGTCAATATCAATAAAATTTATCATTAAAACAAAATTTGCTAGTCATTATCACAGATAGTTGGTAAAGCTATAATTCAAATTTTTGCGACCCGTCATTATACACTTGTAGTGTGTGTCAATTTGACCGTATTCATGACATAGACGTGTAGCAAAAATTTGAATATTAATAAATCCTATACGAAATGTAATATCATTAATTAACATCAAACTTAAGTCAATAATATTAAAAAAAATTCTTTTATAAATACCATTAAAAAAAAAAATAATTAATGAACACGTAACCATATAATATTATTATTTGTACTTTAATATTTCTATAATTTAAAGTTATATTAACATTGATTCATTCATTATTGTCAATTACTGTTAAAAATTTTTTCTTAAAAATTAATAATAATTCAGTCTATATTTATTGCACTTTGTTAAAATATATTTACCATTTACAAATTAAAAATTAAATTTTGATTTTTTCCCAATTTCAAATTTATGCGCGTATTAATCAGTAATCGATTACAGCGCTGATTATAATACTTGTAATTAAATTTGAACTAATTGATCTACCATCTGTAGATAACTAGCATTATTTTTGAATTACGTTCAAGAAAGAAAGGAAATTATTACAATTTGGACCGTAATTTGAGTTGATTAACAATGTTATTGTAAAATTGGCTAAGATTTTTGTATCATCTTTTACGTTAATGGCATTCTTCTCTAGTTTAATATGGGTCATCTCTGATATCAGTCTTTTACCCCAAATTTTTTCTCTATCTAACACGTCTACATCTTTAAAATTAAATGTATGGTCATATTTTGTTATATGATCATTTATAACATATTGCACACCCGACTTTTTACTATTAGATTCGTGTTCTTTTATTCTACAATTTATAAATATATTTTAAATATATTTTAACAAAGTGCAATAAATATAGACTGAATTATTATTAATTTTTAAGAAAAAATTTTTAACAGTAATTGACAATAATGAATGAATCAATGTTAATATAACTTTAAATTATAGAAATATTAAAGTACAAATAATAATATTTATATGGTTACGTGTTCATTAATTATTTTTTTTTTTTAGTGGTATTTATAAAAGAATTTTTTTTAATATTATTGACTTAAGTTTGATGTTAATTAATGATATTACATTTCGTATAGGATTTATTAATATTCAAATTTTTGCTACACGTCTATGTCATGAATACGGTCAAATTGACACACACTACAAGTGTATAATGACGGGTCGCAAAAATTTGAATTATAGCTTTACCAACTATCTGTGATAATGACTAGCAAATTTTGTTTTCTGATAAATTTTATTGATATTGACTGCTTTTTGCTTAATTGGTGTTGTGTGTTCTATTACATTATTTATTTATTTATTTATTTATTTATTAAATAAATTCTATGATGTTATATAAGTACGATTCAGAGAAGAAAGGTAAAATAAGTTACATAACCTCAATCTTTGTGCAAATTTTAACACTAATGTTTTGCTACTTGCTTTTGCTTTTGATTATAGAGCGACACATTAGAGATACTATGGAAATTATGAGAAAAGCCACATATGTGTATTAATTTGACCAAATAGTGAGTAATTATATTTAGATATATATATGCAAAATTGTAAAATGCTGGTGTAACAAATGATTGTTTCAATAAAGGTATAGCCTGATGAGGATGGAGGACTTCCATCGAAACGTCGCCAATTAAATAAATTAAATGGTTAGTTCACTAAAAATCGATAAAAACGCCTCCTTTTGATAAATATATTTACTTTATTTTCAAAGTGTTTTATTAAAATAAAATATATACAAAATTTTATATATGAATAATTATTAAATTTTTCTTTTCCATGTGCTGTTTTCTCATGTTACTTTATTATACAAATAAATGATTTTCATTAAATTATATCTTCCCAGAAAATAGTTTTTTATTTGTCACATAAATACATAAAAAAAGCAATTTATCATAATATATAATGTTTTTATAAAAATTTTATAAAGTGATTTTATAAAAATTTTATATAAACTTTATAAAATTTTTCCACATGGGATCTAAACGCGGATTTGATTCAGATTTAGCGGCTGTCAAAACTATAAAAATATTATTTAGTCATTTACGCTTAAAAGTTTCTTCTCAATTTGACCTTCAAATGCTCTTGATTCTGTCGTGATAGCGCCAAATGAAATTATCTTAATCTAAACCAATATCGGAATTTGAAGTACAAAATGTACTTTCTACAAAATTTACAAACTTGACCTTTAATGACCTTCATCTTAACCCGATAAAGTCAAACCCCATAAAGGATCAGTGGCTGTCAAAATTGTAGAAATATTAGTGACCTCTCCTTAAAACTTTTTCTAAATTTGAACTTTAAATGACCTCAAACTTGATAACTCCAAATCAAGCTTAGACTCGGAATCAGCGGGCCGTAATAAGATCATATAGGTCTTGCTCTTAATATACAGACAATTTTTTTATTTTGAGTGACTGTAATCTTTCGAGAGTTTAACGTCCAGGTCACTAGGGCACAATCTACTAGATACCACAAGTAAAAAAACGCACAATACAATAAGTAAAAAATTGATGGCAATAAGTCAAAAAATTATATGGATTTTCGATTTATGAATGGGGCCAATTCACAAGTCAGATTACATCAAAAGGATTTTGGATTTATAATAAAAGAAAATCCTTACATCAAAAGGATTTTGGATTTATAATTTAGGAAATCCTTTAATCAAAAGGATTTTGGATTTATAACTAAAGAAAATCCTTTAATCAAAAGGATTTTGTATTTATAACTAAAGAAAATCCTTTAATCAGAAGGATTTTGGATTTGAAGACAACAAATTCTGCAATTCCAAGGTTGATTTTGGATTCATGATTTGACGAATCATAAATCTCACAACCCTGCTACTAGCAATAAATACCTCTACTTCTAATTCAATACTGGCTATTGTATGTTCTTGTGCGATTTGCAGTTGACGAACTCTGTCTGCTATAGTTGTGTTACTTGTTTCTTAAATAATATTTTTTTATTTACTTTATGTTAACTCTCTACAAAAGCATTACTTATTCTAGAAATATTTGATTCAATGGAACCCAAATCTAATGCACTCCAAAAAACATATGGCATCCATTGAGTTAATAAATGATGCATGAATTCTGGATAACAATATTTATTTGCAATTTTATTAATAAAATCGCTTTTTTGGGTTTTCCCTTTGAATTTATGTCTTGTTTTTTATTATTTTAATTAAAACACAATTTATCGTTCAGTAATATGTATATATAATAATATCAGCCTCTCCGGACTAAATGCTTTACTTTAGAATAATTTTTCCCACCACTAGAGGGAGACGACTATCTCTCTACACTCGTTGGAGAGATCGTCGTCTCTTTTCTATATATATAGCCGCAGAACATCTTGCTGGCGTCGCAGTTCATCTTGCAACAGGCGTCTACGGTAAGATCTCCAGTTCCTTACCGAGGAATCCAAGCTAGAGATCGAGGACGAAACGCCTTTAATTATTTTAAAAAGGCCGTGCTCTGGGAAATTCCACCAACCATAGTGGACAAAAAGTACAATAGACCTGCTTTATTTTAAAGTAAAGCATTTAGTTCGGAGAGGCCTATATTATTATATACATTTTATTATTTTATTTGCTAATCCTATAATACTGTTGCGAGCATTATTCGCATGCTTGGTTAGCAATAGATGTAATAAATATTTTCACCACACGTAGACCGAAAGTACCACATTCCCTCCCGGCACCGAAAAAGGAATGTGTTATTTTCGGCCTACTGGTGGTGAAAAATAGTATACATCCCACGGGAGGTAAAATGGTCACCCCATAGCACATGTTTGCCACCCTCGCCTTCGGCTCAGGTGCCAATTTACATGTGCTATGGACTGACCAATACTTTACCTCCCTAGGTGTGTAATATACTATTAAATATTTCATCCAAATTTGTAAAATCTCTGCTTAAACTTAATAGAGCAACGCATTCCAACATGAAACCCTTATCATCTTAAAGATCATCAATTTGGAAACATTTTCATAAAGTGAGAAAAGCAGATTTTTATCAATGTTAATAACTTTTGTATTGCTTTGGAAGGGTTTTTTACAATATTTATACATATGTATAAGATATTCCATTTATTTAAAATAAAATTAAGATATGCTCATGTCCAATCTATTGTTATTGCATTTGCAAAGGACCATTTTCTGAACTTGATTTCTGCAAAATATCTATATTCTTTTAAACATCTACTAATACTACTAATAATACTAATCTGGAATATTATTAAAATAGAATAGTAAAATATTTTCCTGTACGATACAGTTTTCGACTTTCGAATAATTGACTCGGTCGCATCACTCGCATCCATATGTAGAATTATTGGCTTTATGTCAATAATAGTTACTAAAAGATCTGGCTCTCTGTACATAGCAACATATATAAGTAAAGCAACCGTTCTTAAAAAACGATTATTTATTTTTGGCTGATTTATCCACAGTTGAAAAAGGTCTTGTAAATCTATTGATTCTAGTTCGAAACAAGCTTTAGTGTTTTGTATAGGCAACTGTATCGTTTGTATTTTCACGAATTATACCATAAAATGATATAATGCGTGTACATTTAACAGTATACACCATAATATTTGTAAACGATTGGTGGATTTTATGGTGATTTTTAATACCAAACTCATCTTTAAAAAATGACGAACTTGTTTCTATTGTTGAAATATCGAATCTGTATTTATTTACTCTTTTCTTTCGTTCTGGTTTTATCAATTTGGTTTCTGTACTACTATCCTTTTCATTTGAAGTGACAATATTTTCATCGCTTTCAGAATCATTATAACTGTATGTGGAATCGGAACTCTTATTTTGTTACTTGTTACATATTCCTTATTGTTATTTGAAACAAGTTGGTTATTCTTAAGAACAGACGTGTGACTTTCATAATCTATGTTGGTAGCATGTTCGTTTTGTACTCATATTGGTCTAGGTGTTTCTTCATTTATATTCATCTCATTATATAGAAAATCATATACTTTTCTATCATTTTTATTATGATTCCTGTAAATCAGTATACTTGTTTTGCGTTTGATCTACCGTATTTATGTTTGCCTTTTTACTTTCCATTAATGTTTTGCTTATTGCTTTGCGTCATCCATAGAATTAAATAAATCAAAATCGCTATTGACTGCTTCATAATCATTATCAAAATTCCTTGAAGTTATGCTGTTTTATATCGTTATTATTCCTTAAGTTTGCTCCTGACTTATATTCACATCTGCACTTTCTTGTTCTTCGAATAGACAATCACTGATGTTGTCGAAATATTCACTTCAATGAAGCAATTGTTTGTGTGTATCCTTTTCGTTTTCCGTAACTATATTGTCAAATACTTTGCTACTTTTATTAAAATCTAACTTTTCTTTCTAAAGATTAGGTAAAGCTTTTACTAAAATCAATTCCTTCTCTTTTTGAAGAAATATTTCTCGATCTTGGTGAATAAACCACACTTTTAATTAGATGGCGACGTTTCGATGACTTTTCGTCATCCTCTTCAGGCTATACCTTTATTTATAAAACGAATACATTTGAATATACATAAATAATTGTAGGTTTTGTTTTAAGCCTAATGATTAATAACATTTACTTACTACTTGTCAATATAAATCGATTAACGTTTAAATTTTGATCGTAGTATCACTGAGTCGTCGCACTAAAATAATGAAAACAAGGATATTTAAAAACAATGAAATTTACTTTATCATATGCACAGAAGTCAAGTGATTACGATGACTACCTTCATCTTATCAACAGCTCGATAATTCAACATTATTCAATAATAAATAAATTAAATAAATAAATAAATTAAGACAACACAAAAAAATGTAAATACACGAACAGAAAGCAAAAGGAGTCAGAGGACTAGAGCAATTTATCACAGACTGTAAACTAAATTTACTCGCAGCTAATATACACGGCTATAGTAATGTACAGCATGACACTAACTATATACGTGTCAGAGCGCGATGTTTGAATTTAACTCACATTTAATTTTATTAATTTTAAATAAATTAATTTTTATGGTGCATCCAATATTTATAAGCTAAACATTAAATTGTGTATTATGTTAAAATTAATAATAAAAAATAAAAATAAAGCATTTTTATTTAAATTATAAATTAAAAAAAATTTTTTAAAATATAGAATTAAAAGAAAATTATATAAATAAAAAATTTTTTGACTAGAATCATAAGCTGCAAACAAGAAAAAATAATCACTAAAATCAAGGCTGTTTTTTCAATCTGCTAATAATACCATTGTAATGTTGACTAAGTTTTCGTGTGTCATCTTTAACATCATAGAATTTATTTAATAAATAAATAAATAAATAAATAAATAAATAAAATAATTTAATAGAACACACAACACCAATTAAGCAAAAAGCAGTCAATATCAATAAAATTTATCAGAAAACAAAATTTGCTAGTCATTATCACAGATAGTTGGTAAAGCTATAATTCAAATTTTTGCGACCCGTCATTATACACTTGTAGTGTGTGTCAATTTGACCGTATTCATGACATAGACGTGTAGCAAAAATTTGAATATTAATAAATCCTATACGAAATGTAATATCATTAATTAACATCAAACTTAAGTCAATAATATTAAAAAAAATTCTTTTATAAATACCACTAAAAAAAAAATAATTAATGAACACGTAACCATATAAATATTATTATTTGTACTTTAATATTTCTATAATTTAAAGTTATATTAACATTGATTCATTCATTATTGTCAATTACTGTTAAAAATTTTTTCTTAAAAATTAATAATAATTCAGTCTATATTTATTGCACTTTGTTAAAATATATTTACCATTTACAAATTAAAAATTAAATTTTGATTTTTTCCCAATTTCAAATTTATGCGCGTATTAATCAGTAATCGATTACAGCGCTGATTATAATACTTGTAATTAAATTTGAACTAATTGATCTACCATCTGTAGATAACTAGCATTATTTTTGAATTACGTTCAAGAAAGAAAGGAAATTATTACAATTTGGACCGTAATTTGAGTTGATTAACAATGTTATTGTAAAATTGGCTAAGATTTTTTGTATCATCTTTACGTTAATGGCATTCTTCTCTAGTTTAATATGGGTCATCTCTGATATCAGTCTTTTACCCCAAATTTTTTCTCTATCTAACACGTCTACATCTTTAAAATTAAATGTATGGTCATATTTTGTTATATGGTCATTTATAACATATTGCACACCCGACTTTTTACTATTAGATTCGTGTTCTTTTATTCTACAATTTATAAATATATTTTAAATATATTTTAACAAAGTGCAATAAATATAGACTGAATTATTATTAATTTTTAAGAAAAAATTTTTAACAGTAATTGACAATAATGAATGAATCAATGTTAATATAACTTTAAATTATAGAAATATTAAAGTACAAATAATAATATTTATATGGTTACGTGTTCATTAATTATTTTTTTTTTAGTGGTATTTATAAAAGAATTTTTTTTAATATTATTGACTTAAGTTTGATGTTAATTAATGATATTACATTTCGTATAGGATTTATTAATATTCAAATTTTTGCTACACGTCTATGTCATGAATACGGTCAAATTGACACACACTACAAGTGTATAATGACGGGTCGCAAAAATTTGAATTATAGCTTTACCAACTATCTGTGATAATGACTAGCAAATTTGTTTTCTGATAAATTTTATTGATATTGACTGCTTTTTGCTTAATTGGTGTTGTGTGTTCTATTAAATTATTTATTTATTTATTTATTTATTTATTTATTAAATAAATTCTATGATGTTATATAAGTACGATTCAGAGAAGAAAGGTAAAATAAGTTACATAACCTCAATCTTTGTGCAAATTTTAACACTAATGTTTTGCTACTTGCTTTTGCTTTTGATTATAGAGCGACACATTAGAGATACTATGGAAATTATGAGAAAAGCCACATATGTGTATTAATTTGACCAAATAGTGAGTAATTATATTTAGATATATATATGCAAAATTGTAAAATGCTGGTGTAACAAATGATTGTTTCAATAAAGGTATAGCCTGATGAGGATGGAGGACTTCCATCGAAACGTCGCCAATTAAATAAATTAAATGGTTAGTTCACTAAAAATCGATAAAAACGCCTCCTTTTGATAAATATATTTACTTTATTTTCAAAGTGTTTTATTAAAATAAAATATATACAAAATTTTTATATATGAATAATTATTAAATTTTTCTTTTCCATGTGCTGTTTTCTCATGTTACTTTATTATACAAATAAATGATTTTCATTAAATTATATCTTCCCAGAAAATAGTTTTTTATTTGTCACATAAATACATAAAAAAAGCAATTTATCATAATATATAATGTTTTTATAAAAATTTTATAAAGTGATTTTATAAAAATTTTATATAAACTTTATAAAATTTTTCCACATGGGATCTAAACGCGGATTTGATTCAGATTTAGCGGCTGTCAAAACTATAAAATATTATTTAGTCATTTACGCTTAAAAGTTTCTTCTCAATTTGACCTTCATATGCTCTTGATTCTGTCGTGATAGCGCCAAATGAAATTATCTTAATCTAAACCAATATCGGAATTTGAAGTACAAAATGTACTTTCTACAAAATTTACAAACTTGACCTTTAATGACCTTCATCTTAACCCGATAAAGTCAAACCCCATAAAGGATCAGTGGCTGTCAAAATTGTAGAAATATTAGTGACCTCTCCTTAAAACTTTTTTCTAAATTTGAACTTTAAATGACCTCAAACTTGATAACTCCAAATCAAGCTTAGACTCGGAATCAGCGGGCCGTAATAAGATCATATAGGTCTTGCTCTTAATATACAGACAATTTTTTTATTTTGAGTGACTGTAATCTTTCGAGAGTTTAACGTCCAGGTCACTAGGGCACAATCTACTAGATACCACAAGTAAAAAAACGCACAATACAATAAGTAAAAAATTGATGCAATAAGTCAAAAAAATTATATGGATTTTCGATTTATGAATGGGGCCAATTCACAAGTCAGATTACATCAAAAGGATTTTGGATTTATAATAAAAGAAAATCCTTACATCAAAAGGATTTTGGATTTATAATTTAGGAAATCCTTTAATCAAAAGGATTTTGGATTTATAACTAAAGAAAATCCTTTAATCAAAGGATTTTGTATTTATAACTAAAGAAATCCTTTAATCAGAAGGATTTTGGATTTGAAGACAACAAATTCTGCAATTCCAAGGTTGATTTTGGATTCATGATTTGACGAATCATAAATCTCACAACCCTGCTACTAGCAATAAATACCTCTACTTCTAATTCAATACTGGCTATTGTATGTTCTTGTGCGATTTGCAGTTGACGAACTCTGTCTGCTATAGTTGTGTTACTTGTTTCTTAAATAATATTTTTTTTATTTACTTTATGTTAACTCTCTACAAAAGCATTACTTATTCTAGAAATATTTGATTCAATGGAACCCAAATCTAATGCACTCCAAAAAACATATGGCATCCATTGAGTTAATAAATGATGCATGAATTCTGGATAACAATATTTATTTGCAATTTTATTAATAAAATCGCTTTTTTGGGTTTTCCCTTTGAATTTATGTCTTGTTTTTTATTATTTTAATTAAAACACAATTTATCGTTCAGTAATATGTATATATAATAATATCAGCCTCTCCGGACTAAATGCTTTACTTTAGAATAATTTTTCCCACCACTAGAGGGAGACGACTATCTCTCTACACTCGTTGGAGAGATCGTCGTCTCTTTTCTATATATATAGCCGCAGAACATCTTGCTGGCGTCGCAGTTCATCTTGCAACAGGCGTCTAAGGTAAGATCTCCAGTTCCTTACCGAGGAATCCAAGCTAGAGATCGAGGACGAAACGCCTTTAATTATTTTAAAAAGGCCGTGCTCTGGGAAATTCCACCAACCATAGTGGACAAAAAGTACAATAGACCTGCTTTATTTTAAAGTAAAGCATTTAGTTCGGAGAGGCCTATATTATTATATACATTTTATTATTTTATTTGCTAATCCTATAATACTGTTGCGAGCATTATTCGCATGCTTGGTTAGCAATAGATGTAATAAATATTTTCACCACACGTAGACCGAAAGTACCACATTCCCTCCCGGCACCGAAAAAGGAATGTGTTATTTTCGGCCTACTGGTGGTGAAAAATAGTATACATCCCACGGGAGGTAAAATGGTCACCCCATAGCACATGTTTGCCACCCTCGCCTTCGGCTCAGGTGCCAATTTACATGTGCTATGGACTGACCAATACTTTACCTCCCTAGGTGTGTAATATACTATTAAATATTTCATCCAAATTTGTAAAATCTCTGCTTAAACTTAATAGAGCAACGCATTCCAACATGAAACCCTTATCATCTTAAAGATCATCAATTTGGAAACATTTTTCATAAAGTGAGAAAAGCAGATTTTTATCAATGTTAATAACTTTTGTATTGCTTTGGAAGGGTTTTTACAATATTTATACATATGTATAAGATATTCCATTTATTTAAAATAAAATTAAGATATGCTCATGTCCAATCTATTGTTATTGCATTTGCAAAGGACCATTTTCTGAACTTGATTTCTGCAAAATATCTATATTCTTTTAAACATCTACTAATACTACTAATAATACTAATCTGGAATATTATTAAAATAGAATAGTAAAATATTTTCCTGTACGATACAGTTTTCGACTTTCGAATAATTGACGCGGTCGCATCACTCGCATCCATATGTAGAATTATTGGCTTTATGTCAATAATAGTTACTAAAAGATCTGGCTCTCTGTACATAGCAACATATATAAGTAAAGCAACCGTTCTTAAAAAACGATTATTTATTTTTGGCTGATTTATCCACAGTTGAAAAAGGTCTTGTAAATCTATTGATTCTAGTTCGAAACAAGCTTTAGTGTTTTGTATAGGCAACTGTATCGTTTGTATTTTCACGAATTATACCATAAAATGATATAATGCGTGTACATTTAACAGTATACACCATAATATTTGTAAACGATTGGTGGATTTTATGGTGATTTTTAATACCAAACTCATCTTTAAAAAAGACGAACTTGTTTCTATTGTTGAAATATCTAACTCGTATTTATTTACTCTTTTCCTTTGTTCTGGTTTTATCAATTTGGTTTCTATACTACTATACTTTTCATTTAAAGTGAAAATATTTTCATCGCTTTCAGAATCATTATAACTGTATGTGGAATCGGAGCTCTTATTATGTTACTTGTTACACATTTCTTATTGTTATTTGAAACAAGTTGGTTATTCTTAAGAACAGACGTGTGACTTTCATAATCTATGTTGGTAGCATGTTCGTTTTTGTACTCATATTGGTCTAGGTGTTTCTTCATTTATATGTATCTTATTATATAGAAAATCATATACTTTACTATATTTTTATTATGATTCTTGTAAATCAGTAATACTTGTTTTGCGTTTGATCTACCGTATTTATGTTTGCCTTTTTACTTTCATTAATGTCTTGCTTATTGCTTTGCGTCATCCATAGAATTAAATAAACTAAAATCGTTATTAACTGCTTCATAATCATTATCAAAATTCCTTGAAGTTATGCTGTTTTATATCGTTATTATTCCTTAAGTTTGCTCCTGACTTATATTCACATCTGCACTTTCTTGTTCTTCGAACAGACAATCACTGATGTTGTCGAAATATTCACTCCAATGAAGCAATTGTTTGTGTGTATCCTTTTCGTTTTCCGTAACTATATTTCCAAATATTTTGCTACTTTTATTAAAAAATAACTCTTCTTTCTAAAGATTAGGTAAAGCTTTTACTAAAATCAATTCCTTCTCTTTTTGAAGAAATATTTCTCGATCTTGGTGAATAAACCACACTTTCAATTAGATGGCGACGTTTCGATGACTTTTCGTCATCCTCTTCAGGCTATACCTTTATTTATAAAACGAATACATTTGAATATACATAAATAATTGTAGGTTTTGTTTTAAGCCTAATGATTAATAACATTTTACTTACTACTTGTCAATATAAATCGATTAACGTTTAAATTTTGATCGTAGTATCACTGAGTCGTCGCACTAAAATAATGAAAACAAGGATATTTAAAAACAATGAAATTTACTTTATCATATGCACAGAAGTCAAGTGATTACGATGACTACCTTCATCTTATCAACAGCTCGATAATTCAACATTATTCAATAAATAAATAAATTAAATAAATAAATAAATTAAGACAACACAAAAAAATGTAAATACACGAACAGAAAGCAAAAGGAGTCAGAGGACTAGAGCAATTTATCACAGACTGTAAACTAAATTTACTCGCAGCTAATATACACGGCTATAGTAATGTACAGCATGACACTAACTATATACGTGTCAGAGCGCGATGTTTGAATTTAACTCACATTTAATTTTATTAATTTTAAATAAATTAATTTTTATGGTGCATCCAATATTTATAAGCTAAACATTAAATTGTGTATTATGTTAAAATTAATAATAAAAAATAAAAATAAAGCATTTTTATTTAAATTATAAATTAAAAAAATTTTTTAAAATATAGAATTAAAAGAAAATTATATAAATAAAAATTTTTTTGACTAGAATCATAAGCTGCAAACAAGAAAAAATAATCACTAAAATCAAGGCTGTTTTTTCAATCTGCTAATAATACCATTGTAATGTTGACTAAGTTTTCGTGTGTCATCTTTAACATTTATTGCATTTTTTTCTAATTTAATATGTACTATTTCAGATATTAATCTTTTATTCCAAATACTTTCTCTATCTAAAATTGAGATATCGTCAAAGTTAAAAGAATGATTAAAAGAAGCTACATGGTCATTAATAACAAATTGTGAATCTTTCTTTTTGGTATTTAACTTATGTTCGTTAATTCTGCACTGTAATTGTCTTTTAGTTTCTCCAACATAACACGCATTGCAATCTTTACACAGAATTTTATAAACAACATTAGTCTGTAGGCTCTTTTCTGATTTTTCTTTCCCCCTCACAATGATATTATTAAGATTGTTACAAATCGTAGGTACAGGTCTAAAATGATGTTGTTTTATTGTATTTTCAATTTTTTCATAAAAACCAGGTACAAATGGTAATTTTACTGTACCTAAATATTTTTTATTTTTATTATTTTGGTTCACTGTATTATTACTATTACTATATTTAATTTTATCCAACCTCTTTTTAACGTTATGATTAATAAATTTCATCGGATAATTGTTATCATATAAAAATTGTTTAACAATTTGAAGGTTGGATTTGTGATACTTTTTGTGAGATAATAAAGTAGCTTTATCTACCAAAGTATACACCATAGCCCTCTTTTGCTGTATTGTATGACTCGATTCAAAGTTCAAAAATCTACCTGAAAAAGTCTCTTTTCTATACCAATTTGTAATTATTTTATTTGTATTATGTCTAATTAATGATATTTCCAAGAAGTTAATAGTACCATTTATTTCTTTTTCATGCGTGAATTGTAATCTACTATGATAGCTATTGAAAATATTAAGCACTATATCTAATTTATCTTCAGATATACACATAATAGTGTCATCAACATAGCGAAAATAAAATAATGGTTGAAAATCTAATTTATTGATGCACTCCTCTTCCAAGTCGGTCATCACTAAATCAGCAAATTGAGGACTTACTGGTGATCCCATTGGGCTGCCAAAAATTTGTTGGTAATATTTACCATCCCATTTAAAAAACGTATTATACATTAAAAATGTTACAGCATTAATTATTTCTGACAGTGGTATGTTATATTTTTTTGATATCAAATGATAACGTTTTTCAATGCTTTTTATTAGAAGTTCAGTGGTATATTAGTAAACAGTGAGACCACGTCTAAGGAAACTAAAATATATCATGATGGTATGTCACAGTTTGACAGTTTCATAATTAAATCTTGACTATTTTTGACGTACGATTTTGGTTTACTTATACTATTGCTGATTATTTTATCTATAATTTTTGACAATTTATAAGTCGGACTGCCGATGCAAGATATTATTGGCCTTAACGGTATGTCTTTTTTATGAACTTTAGGTATGCCATAAATTTTTGGGAGCATTGTATTGGTTTGTGTTAATTCATTTTTATGGTATTTTTTGTCTAAAAAACCTAAATCATTCCATTTTGTTAGAATATTTTGTGTACTTTTTTGCAATTTGATAAGTGGATTTTTATTTTTGGCTACCTGTTTGTAAGTGTTTGTGTCCGAAATAAGATTTTGCATTTTTGTTTTGTACGTTATAGTATCAATTGCTACTGTGACATTACCTTTATCAGCCATGGTAAAAAATACATTATTATTTTTTAAAAACAACCGTGTTTCACTCAACCTCTGTGCAAAAAGTCTATCTTCATATTTAATATGTGTAGTTTTTTTAAAACTATTTTCCATACATTTGGTAACATTTCTTCTTATACAATTCTTAGTTTCAATATCAATTTCATTGTATTCAAACAATTGTTCAATGTTTTTAATAATATCTATTATATTCTATTTATTAAGATTAGTAGTTTTACTAAATTTTTGTCCGAATGAAACTGTGTCTATTATATCTGTAGGTATATCTAAATTAGTTAAATTAACGAACCATTTATTTTTATTAGTATTAAGTTTAAGAACCTTAGAACAATTGTTTGAGTTTTCCATATGTTTTTTACCCCTGTTTCCATTCTTACATTGTAATAATCTATCGAATTTAATTTTACATTTTTGATTCAGAATTTGTTTAAAATTATTTATATTATTAGTCTGCCAATTATCAAATTCTTCTACAACTTGTAAAGGAAGTAATTTATTAATGTATGCAATAAAATTGTTAAGTTTATTCTTTAAAAAAAATATGTGAATATTGATATCTTGTATTTCAATGTTTAAAACTCTACTTTGAAGAGTGCAAATACTATTTCTCATTTTTGTTTTTGCTGTATGACTGATGAAAGTTATATGTTTTAAATTATTAAAAATATTATACAAATGTTTAGGTATTATGTCAAACCGTCTACATTTTAATAAGAATATCCTCTGTGACTCCGCCTTACTCAATTTCTTTCGCAAATCCGTAATTTTCTTCATGCTGTGTGTAATGTGTTGTCCAAATGTATTCGTAATATAATTATAGAAAGTCATGTATTGACCTTTACCTTCGTTGGTATAGAGCATTGTAGTAGGATACTATTTTCAATCAAAATCCGAGTATATATACAGATATTTCTTTATCATCCACGCATAATTGATTTTGAAGAAATATTTCTCGATCTTGGTGAATAAACCACACTTTTAATTAGATGGCGACGTTTCGATGACTTTTCCTGAAAAAGATGACGAAAAGTCATCGAAACGTCGCCATCTAATTAAAAGTGTGGTTTATTCACCAAGATCGAGAAATATTTCTTCAAAATCAATTATGCGTGGATGATAAAGAAATATCTGTATCAATTCCTTCTCATTTAGTTTTTTATTGAAAATAATTTCCTTATTATTTTTACCTCTACTTCGTTTATTAAAATATAAAATAATAAAAAATATAAAATATTAAAATCTATTGCTAGTAGTAAATGACTGCTTAACTATTTTAAACGTAGATATTGAATTAATGACTTTTTCAGAATCAGGCGATGTTATTTCACTATCACTTGATATATTTGAAATATGTGAACTAGTTGCTTCAATACTTATATTTTCATTTTGCATTTTTATTTCAATTGGACTTATTGTACATTCATTAATTACAATTTCTTTTTCTAAAATTTCCCAGTGACCATTTTGTGTTGGACTAGTGAATAAGAAATTCATTTCTGATCTTGAATTTTTACTAGAAAGCTTATACAATAAACTTATTTTTCCGGCTACTTCTCATTTGAATATATTAATACTAACACCTTAAAGTAATACTAATACGCCAACTTCATGATCTGTATCAAAAAATCCATCAGACCCCATTATACTTTTGCAGGATTCTAGACTATAATACTTTATTCCAACACTTCTTGCATTCAGGATTCCTTTCGTACCATTCCAATGTTGTACGGTATACGCTACAACTTTTTCTCTTACAGCATCACATATTAAATTACTGATCATACACTCATTTTTTATCAATATATAATTTAAATGACAATAATAAGATTTATTACGATTATAATCAATTAAAAAAATTGTCTAAAGAAAAACTAAATCTTATAATTGCTTCTTTGAAATTTCTATAAATTTGTTATATTTCATTACGCTAACAGTTACAATTAGAAACAATTGCCGTGATCTCAAGGTTTTTGTTGGTGGAAATGTATATCGAGGTAGCTTCAAAAATCGTGTTTCACATTTTTTTAAATACGTACTTATTATCGAAAATATAATTTTAAAAGTTATTTTTCATTAATAAATTAAGTGATCAACTATAGGAAAAATTTTTTACTGATTGACCAATGCTTGATCATGTGATCAACAACTGGCTTAAAGAGGTACACGTGAAGTGGTCCGATCAAAATTTTAAAATGCACCAGAATACAGAAAAAAATTTTTAGGTACTGGAGTCTATTTGCTGAAAAGTTATTCTAACCTCAAAAAGTGAATTTTTCCAAGTTTTTTTCAACACCAGCTGGGTTCACCGCTATTTAACTCAAAATCTATCAACTTTTGCTATAAAACATTATATGTAACATTCGTTGCTAATTATGTCTAGAATTTATCCTTCTGGGTTAGAATATCTAATCTCAAGGTCAATGATACATAAACTACATGTCAATATTCAACTTGAGAAAAGTGTAAGTACGTCACAATTGATTTTTTTATCCAAAAGTCCAAAAGAAAGTTTGGAGCAATACCTTTCAAATGGTCTGTAGCATTTTTGGGGCCTTCAATTCTGTAAAAAGTTATGATAATTTGTGCAACTAAATATTTTTTAAAGCTATTTTTGAGACTATGAAGCCCTCAAGCAATTAAAAAAATTTTACTATTTTTTCATTTTTGTTCAAGCAGTTGCAGTTTTTTTAATAATAAAGTTGCAAAAAATCAAGAAACAGCTTAAGAAAGGGCTTGAAAAATGCCATATGTAAGTATTTTTTTAAAAAATTGTAAGTCACTTTGTTGTCATGTTACAATTAAAGAAAGTTATAGGTTCGTTTCTCTAATATTACAATCTATCACGCGATATTCCGACGCTTGAGTTCAAGTAATGTCTGATTACGTTTTCTACTACTGTTTTCGGTTTCTAGGTATTAAAGGTGAAAATGCTCAAAATGTTTATGTCACAAATCAGTTGAAAATTGGTTGTCAAAAAAGGGGTTTTTCAAATGGTATTTTTCAAAAAAAGAAGCGATTGACTTGTCGCAGTAAAAACTTAACAACAAAGTGACTTATAATTTTTTTGAAAAATACTTGCATATAGCATTTTTTAAGCTCTTTCTAAAGCTGTTTCTTGATTTTTTTCCAACTTTATTATTAAAAAAACTGCAACTGGCTGAACAAAAATGAAAAAATAGTAAAATTTTTTTAAATGCTTAATGGCCTCATAGTCACAAAAATAGCTTTAAAAAATATTTCGTCGTACAAAACAAAAGCTTTTGACGAGTACTTTCCAGTGCTTTTTTCCAAAATTTTTTCCGACGAATATTGAAGAAGATATGCGCATGGGAAGTCGAAGCAAAAATTGGATTCCCCATCCAGAATTAATTGCCGGTACTTAGATGGAAGACACTTGAGGCCAGATCACGATTGACACCGGAATTTTAGCATTTGATTGTTAATGAAAAAGTTGAAAACTGTCTTAACAACTAAAGAACAAAACATTTGGTCCGACCCCGTCTAACCTTCACAATGTTAAAGAGTCCGCCGGATGCAACAACTTTGAAAAAAGCGAAAAGACGTTTAAAACTTTCAGCCAAATCGAAGGAGGAACTGTTGACTTTTTTTATCAATATCGTCGGTGGCAGCAGTAATTCTTCGTCGCGCTGAAATACTAATTTTTTTGGTGTCCATAACCTCTCGGTCGTGCCATCTACATTTTTTTATCCGTTACTGCAGGATGGTGCAGCTGATTTGAAAAGTTTAAAATAGTTTAAACAGTCATTTTATATATTTTTTATAAAAATTTTATAAAAGTATTTTTATACTAAATTTATAAATTATTTTCACTTTGGTGTATAAGCTTGTATAAAATTTTATATGGCCAATTTTTTATACAACTTTTATAAAGCCCAACTTATAAAATCTTTATAAAATTTTTACAAAATGTTTCAATTGATCTATACAAAAAAAAATTTCTTTATTTTATACTTTTAATTTTTTAAAAGCATATAAATAATTTTAAAATACTTTTTTTATACCTTAAAACATAACACATTATTATTTTATTACTATGTAAAAGGGTATTCATTCATTATAAATTTAAAAATAAATATATAAATAAAACTACTGATTGAATTTAAACTATTTATTTAAATATAATATAGATAGTTTCTAGGTATTTACTAGTTCTATTGTTATTACATTTTTTGTACCTAATTTATACTTATTTAAAAAAGTGTTTATATGTAAGGAAAAATTTAAACGACTTATTAATTAAATAATTACACGTGAAATATATATTAACAAAACACAATTTTAATATTTTCAACTTTAAAATTAAATTTGAAGAAATTTCAAAAATATTTTCTATGTCTATTTTTCATAGCTTTTTTTATATACAGTTATAAAAACTAGCAACAAATTTAATAGTATATTTTGTGTCTCTTTTTGACTATTTAATATAATATAAATATTTCATACTGTAACGGATTGGCTATTTTTAATAATAATTAATAATAGAATAATAACAATTTACTTTCGTTAAAACAGTAGTCTCATTATGCGATCAGCCACTCAGTATTAATATGAGTCTATAAGACACGTATAGGTGGAGGCAGCGGTATCCATTTTTAGCGAACGCAAAGGAAAATAAAAGCAGATCAAATAAGTAAAAACACAATATTTAATTTAAAATAAAGGCAATAATACATTATCAGAAAAAATAAATAATACACGCGTGCCGCTGCACGCGAGATCGCAGGTCGATACGCGAGGATAATAAAGAGAGAAAGAGAGAGAGAGGGACTGCAGGGCTTGCACTTACAGTCCGTGAGCCGCGATAGAAGACCAAATGACCGGTCGAAGTCCGCGTAGTCGCTTCTCTCCTAGGCTTCCTGGGCAGCGTCGCCGCTAAGCAAAAGCACCACTGGTTCACTGGGTCACCAACACAGCACCAGGATCACAAGAGACACGAGGCAATAAAATAAAGGAAAAAACGAAATGATTCTCTCGCAGGTTGAAATCAGTCTATCGGAAACTGATATTCGTCTCTCGCGGGTTGAAATTAGTCTAAGTGCTCTCGCACTTACCAACCGAAAACTCTCTCTCTCTCCCTACTTTTACCTTTACGAAGGTCCGCGAGAATCGCCGAAAATCATCGAACGTCGACCTGTAACAGCTGTAAATATTAATACACAGGCTAGACAGAGAGAGATAATGTAACGAGCAATTTAATATTATCGAATATTATATTAATTCGTTACAATACCAATAAAATAAGTATTTAAACGGTATTTTCTGCGATATATTATGATTTCGATAATTTATATCTATATCATTAAATTTCAATTGCATCTACAGGTTCTATTACATAAATATTGTTTTCTATGTTGATTTGAAATAATACTTGTACTATCTCAGTAACTGGTACAACAATTGATACATTTTTATTAAGAGTGTTCTATACCCTGTCAGCGCAAGTTTTAGATTATTTAAGACAGTCAAATTAAAGGAAATTAAGTTTTCCCACGTATAAAATGGAATAAAGATTTATCTAGCTATTACTTTGATTGGTATTACGGAAAATTGAAGGCGTATTTTGTAGAGAAAAATTAATACCGCGGTGGACAGCCGTCTGCTATTCGTCACAACTAATTTAGATTTTCTCTACAAAAAATACCTTCAGTTTTAAATATTATTATACAAAAAAATATTTAAATAACTTCTTTTATCATTTTAGACGTGGGAAAACTTAGTTTTCTTGGATCTAACTCCAGTAAATTAGCTAAATATTACAAAAAAATTTTTCCCAGACTAGAGGGCGCTGACGAGTTATAGAGCACTCTTAATAGTAGAAGAATAACCTTAATAGTATAAGAAAGGTAAGGTAAGAAGGACGAAATGAAACTGCAGTAAAATTCATTTATAATACTGTATTCATTAATAATAGAGAAATTTTTACAATTTTCATCACGTTCATCACACTGCATTTTAGATTCGCAACTATAATGTTTTACAAATACTTCTTTGGTTGTCGAGTACGCGCCGTGTAGTGTAAAATAAATAAACGGATGATTACAGGATAAAAATAAAGTTTTATTTTCTATATCGTTGTACGTGTCAAGAGTGTGTATCTATCGAGTAGCTGTGCTCGGGTGGAGTGTTAGACTGTGAATGAATTTCTCCGGTGCAAAGCTGCTTCGCAGGTCACCTACGGAAGGGATTGGAAGGGATGACAATAATCAGTACAGTTAGTTTTCTAAGGTAGGAAAAAAGTTTGCAAGTTTGAACCCGTCGAACGATGCGAACCAGATGTATGCATTAATTAAGGAAAACATTGACCGGGTGAATCCCAAAACGTGAAAAGAAACTAATTACCCGGATGACTATAAAACTGAGCATAAAAATTTAACCGTAAGGATGCCGAAATATAAAACAATTGAGGAACGGATGTCCGCGTGGATGAAAAGGTTTAGGATTAGAAAAAGACTGACCTGCGAAGGGACTTCGTAAAAGAGGCGTGTTTCAGGATGTATATGCATGTGTATGTGTTTGTTTGCGTGTGTTTAAATACAACTCATTTATAAATACATATAATATTATTCATGTGCTTTAACTTAATAATACTAAATGTTTGAGTAGCCCGAGCGTATGTAGCGAGCTGCTTTTCAATAACTCGTACATAAAATGTTGCATTGTACGAATACTTTACTATATTTGATTTTAATTTTCTTTTACGTGTATATGATGAAGAACCTACTGAATGAGGAAGATTCGCATTTTTTGTAATTTTTCCAACAATTGATAATGTTTTAATAATTAATTGCACTTTTATTCGTGATTTTGATTCTAAAGCATTGTAGTAAGAGATTACTTTACTTCCTGGCACTAAATATTTTTGTTTTAGTTCTGAATGATTCTGAGTGATCTGAGTGATATGAGTAACACTGAAGCATATTTGGTAACTCTGCATGTTTTTTCCCACGAACAAGGCTTTTCAAAATCTCATTCATATTCTCAAATGGGAAGCAAGATGTAACACATAATGGACCAAAATGTTTCTCTATTAAAGGTAAATGTAATAGGTGTAAATTATAGCTCATATCCATATAAATCCGTATATCCTATATAAATAATGCCTTTCTCCATATAAATTATCATTGACTAGCTTTTTCAATCATCTCGCTTAAAATACTTATTCTATTCAATAAATATATACCAAAAACTAATAATGCATGGTGATTAAACTGCTGTTTCTGCATAACATCACAAAGAATAGGAAGACCGTAAATAAGTAAGAATAATTTTAATTCTGGATGCTTTCCAAAAAGTATTATCTGCCGTGATTTCTATATAATTATAAACTATTCTAGAAAGGACCTTTAACTCCAAAAACACGGCTCTTCATTTTAGAAGCTTCTTTAGCAAATTGTATGGTTTCTAGAGTAGTTCGAAATTCGGCATTATTGCTAAATGGATATACGTGAACGTTTTCTACTCTGTTACCCTTTTCTTTGCAAACAGGGTAGCCATAATCTCCATTAAAATATTTAAAATTTAAAAAATGAACCTTTGCAGATAAATTACGTGTACCGCGCTCATAATTCCAGGAATTTTTATGGATTCATTCATATTGAACAAAATAAAACCTATTCCTTTATATGATTTTTAAAGCTTTCTCACCCAAAAACGTGTTCGCTGCTGGTTTGATGGGTCCGAACCGGAGACCAATTAAAAGAATATTTTCTCTTTTGTATCTTTGAATATATGGCAGTTCATTAATTACTAAGAAAAAGGTCCAGATGCTCATTTTTGAAGACTTGTAGAGGGATACACTATCAGTATTCCACGTTAAGCAAATATGTGGATTCGATAAAAATTCCTGGTCAATCAGTTCTTTGTACACCACAGAAATTAGGATGAGAGCAATGCAAACTCAAAAACGAGAGAATTTCTGTTAATAGATTTCCCGACAATTTAAATCGAAGCAATAATGATAAAACTGCCAATACATGTCCAGCTACCATCAATGGTGCGCTGGAATACAATGGTTCATTAGCTTTTGTAATAAAAATGTATCATCATCATCATTTTCTGAACATTCTTCCCTAGATTCACAAGATTCACTATATTCAGTGATCGGTTTTGATTTCAACACTTGATTCACGGCGATATCCTTGTGCTGCTTCCATTCTGCTAAACCATGTTCGTCATTATCTCTACGGCCACCAATAAGAGCATGAATAAGTTCGTCTCCCTGTTCTTCGTTGTCTTGATCGTTCCGTGAATTGCAATCATAAGCTGTATGAAAAATAATTATTACGTAATTACGATTACGTTGTAGGTTAAGGAAAGGTTAAGAGTTTCAATAATTAACCGCTTGACTGAATAATAAATTTATTGTGGAAAGACGAAAATTTATATAATATTGAGTATAAAATGAAGATTATATACAATATAACGCCACGAAAGTTTAAAAAAATATGTAAAGCTCAGAACTCAATAAAAAAAGTCAAGTGTAAAAAGCAAGGGACAAATAAAATTGTTAAACAAGTTAAAAAATATATTTCTATTATAATTAATAATATTGAAATAAAACATTATTAATATTTAGATTAAGTTATAAAAAAATTTTTAAAAATTCAAGAAAACTATAGAAATTAAGTAAATGAAAGTATGTATATATAATCTCGAGAGAAAAGGGGAAGTAACTGTTAAATAAATATTTATAAATATTAATAAAAATTTTCTAAGTTTATGTAAATATATTTTTCTATTACTTTTTAATTATCAACAGTTGAATAATATTTCATTCTATACGGAAATTTGTATTAATTTTTTAGTGAAAATATGTACTCACTATTATTGCGGCTATTTGGTAAACTAAGAGTGGGTATTTTTATGGAAGTGTTTAGAAGACTCGGTTCCGCGTCATATTCGTCGTTTTAGTAGTGCTGTCAATGATTAATATTACAATATCGAGGATACTCTTTCCTAATTGTATACTACCCCATGTCTTCCTTGTCGGGATAGAGCTGATTTTCAAAAATTTGTATATCTTTCATCTGTATCTAGAGACGAGATGCCTGGACTCTACTGATGAGCCCACCAGGCATACTCAGGGCGAAATACAATAAATTTTCTTTTCTTTTTTTCTTTTTTTTCCATCTTTTTAAGTTTTTATTAATTTTATATTACAATCAATTAAATTTTATATATTTTTTTTGACTTAGCTTGTCTTAGTCTTTTTTCAAACACTCATCCTGTGAGGTTTCTATAGTGGCTGGTATTAATACAGTCCGCCTTACTTGAGTTGTGAGGAATATTTCTTTGGCTTGTGGAGATCAATAAATTCATTTATCATATAACTTATAATATAAACAAGCAATAAATTCACGAATTTTCAAATTATACGGCATTAGATCACAAAAATGCTTTATGTGACAATATTCTGACGATTAAGACATTAGTTCTATGTAAGTGCGTTAGGGGGCTTCCTGTTAATATGTGGCGCTTAATAAAGTTTGCTATCGGTAGGGCATATATACCCCATGTCTTCCTCGTCGGGATAGAGCTGATTTTCAAAAATTTGTATATCTTTCATCTGTATCTAGAGACGAGATGCCTGGACTCTACTGATGAGCCCACCAGGCATACTCAGGGCGAAATACAATAAATTTTCTTTTCTTTTTTCTTTTTTTTCCATCTTTTTAAGTTTTTATTAATTTTATATTACAATCAATTAAATTTTATATATTTTTTTTGACTTAGCTTGTCTTAGTCTTTTTTCAAACACTCATCCTGTGAGGTTTCTATAGTGGCTGGTATTAATACAGTCCGCCTTACTTGAGTTGTGAGGAATATTTCTTTGGCTTGTGGAGATCAATGAATTCATTTATCATATAACTTATAATATAAACAAGCAATAAATTCACGAATTTTCAAATTATACGGCATTAGATCACAAAAATGCTTTATGTGACAATATTCTGACGATTAAGACATTAGTTCTATGTAAGTGCGTTAGGGGGCTTCCTGTTAATATGTGGCGCTTAATAAAGTTTGCTATCGGTAGGGCATATATACCCCATGTCTTCCTCGTCGGGATAGAGCTGATTTTCAAAAATTTGTATATCTTTCATCTGTATCTAGAGACGAGATGCCTGGACTCTACTGATGAGCCCACCAGGCATACTCAGGGCGAAATACAATAAATTTTCTTTTCTTTTTTTCTTTTTTTTCCATCTTTTTAAGTTTTTATTAATTTTATATTACAATCAATTAAATTTTATATATTTTTTTTGACTTAGCTTGTCTTAGTCTTTTTTCAAACACTCATCCTGTGAGGTTTCTATAGTGGCTGGTATTAATACAGTCCGCCTTACTTGAGTTGTGAGGAATATTTCTTTGGCTTGTGGAGATCAATAAATTCATTTATCATATAACTTATAATATAAACAAGCAATAAATTCACGAATTTTCAAATTATACGGCATTAGATCACAAAAATGCTTTATGTGACAATATTCTGACGATTAAGACATTAGTTCTATGTAAGTGCGTTAGGGGGCTTCCTGTTAATATGTGGCGCTTAATAAAGTTTGCTATCGGTAGGGCATATATACCCCATGTCTTCCTCGTCGGGATAGAGCTGATTTTCAAATAATTACATAATAATTAGAGATAATAACTCAAATGAGCTAGAAACGGTTAAACGCAAGACTCTATTTTTTGAACATTTCCTATAATAGTCTGTAACTTTTGAAAAAATGGCCATTGGACAGAAAAAATCTAGCTTTCTTCATATTTTTATGTTCCGAAACTGCTGTCAAAGTTAGAACAAAATCCGCGTTCTGGAGAACGTGCACTCTCCTTGTAAGTAAAAGTTACATATCAAAGTGAAAACTATATGTTGATCATTAATTTACGCCTGGACTACCTATAACAGGATCTTCAAGAAAATAGCAGGTTAAAAGTAAGTAAAACATTTATTTACAACAATAACAGTAATATAGGAAGAGCCTAACCACTATACTTTATCGTTTTGTCCTGTTAAACAAAATATTCCTAATTAACTCAAGTATTGACTAGGTTTAAGTCCTGGCTGAGTGGTAGGTACCCTTGCTTGAGTAAATTGGGATATTCGGGACATAACACCGGAACCATGATAAATAATTTTTAATACTTACAAACAGGCGATGCGTGACTCACTTATAGTATTTTTCATCTTGAATAATATATTTTGGTAAAAGTCCACTGACTGCGTGGAAATAAAAAAAAATATTGATGTGTCGGGCGAGAAAGAATAGAAACACTTTTCCACGTCCTTGGCTCTTGCAGCGTACACTGTAAAAAGTATTCATATTTTATTAAAATTTTATACTGGCCAATAGCGCAAATTTTGTTTTTTTTTAATATGTTGAAAAAATGAATTTTTTAAATCAATGTGATCGCAGAAGACCAACAAATCATTCGGAACTAATTTTTTATTTTTTAGTAACTTAATTTATTATTTTTAAGCACTTGAAGTTTGACATTTATGTATACGTACTTGCGTACAAATGCATATTTCTGGGGTATTTCAAAACTGTAATATTAACCTTTAGACCGCCGGGATTTTGAAAAAACGAATATTCGATTTTCCCTATAGAAAAGTGTTATGATAACTTTGCTAATTATTCTTGATAAATTAACAGAAATTTAGTAAAATTCAATTCAGAAAGTGGGTTTTCAAAAAATGTATCGCAATTTCGATATAAAGAATTGGTTTCGATTGTAGATGTTGTGATGTTGCACCGGCAAGTCACTATAAAAAAGGTACCTTCGGTGTTACCGAATTAATGATTGCCTCGACGGGACCGATCCCGGAGGCAATATTTCGATTTCATTAATGTAAACACGAACCGGTGACGATGATGACTAAGAACGTGTCGACCATGTTGTCAGTTGTTGCGCGCGACCCTGCGCGCACGTTGATCAAGTCGCGCCGTGTAACTCTACCCCCAGTGGCCCGTACCGATTAATTAAGAACCCGGATGATAGAATGCCGGTAACCCTGACATCTTCTTCGGGAATATTAGAAAAAGATAGCGTTAAGTTAAAGATACACTTCCATGTATCGCGAATATTAAGACGCTACTACATGAATACGCGGGTTGAGGAAAATAGGTTTAATTGTTATTAGTAATGATTTAAGGATTCTGTTAAAAAGACATAATTGATAATTGATAAGTTGTTATTTTATCATTAGCATATTGTTCCATTGTTATTATAGTTCGAGTAAATAGTATTAACATTTAATTGGTATATTAGATTATTTATAATTCGCGGTTGATTCAATTAATTGCTAGATCGATCATTAGCGGCGCTGTAATTAACGACGCATGCTCATTGAATGCACTATCGTGAAAGGATTTTATTGCAATTCTTGTTTTGTTTTTTTGTTTTGTCAGCCTGATGAGTGGGGGGTTTTATACATTGCCATATGGTGCTGCTGGTGGAGGCTCGCCGCTCACCTTTAGCCGAGTCTGCATTGGTAGTTTGATTAAGATTAATTCGTGACTTTGAAATTACCGCTCGTGACGTCAGTTCTGGCAAACAAATTGAACCCTTTTATCACCAATCAGGAGAAATCAACCACCGTTGGAATTGAAGAGGGGAGGCTTGGGTCGGGTAAGAAAAAGGAAAATTTGCGCCTTTTTGAGTTAGTTGAAACTACTACCGAGTACTAGACACTTCGATTAGTATAACCGATATATTGTAATGTCGGGCAAATCATTTTATTTTTGTCGATAGTATGCGCATCTAGTCGGTAGTCGCTCGGACTAATCTACATTAGCCCATTTTAATCTTGAAATACCAACGGAAGAAATATCATATCTATATGCTACAAAAAAACAACACGTTATCCTAAGACATCGATATCCCGTTCTTTCGCTTTAAATTAGGATAATAAACTTTATTTAAATTAGGATAATATTTTTGCAACCTCGGCTGTCTTTAATCCGATCGCGCGGCCAAGAGTTCCCGCGAGTCACGCGGGCGCGGAATGCCACTCTTCAAACTCCACTTCATACTTAGTCAGCCGAAACTCATCCCGACAAAAACGCCGAACAGAAAGCGATAGACCTCGGAAGCGGTCGGACGCAAAGTAACAAAAGGACCTCCGAGGTGAGCGAACGCGCCAGGGTTCGGAACCTCAGGACTCGCGAGGACTGTCGGGCGCGTCCGATCTCGCCAAGATAAACGAGAGCAGAATCGATTGTCTCTCTGAACGGGCCGGTCGGGATCGACGAGACACTACCACGCACACACGAGTCGTCCTTTGCGCACATCTAAGAGAATAAAGAAGTACGAATAAACGAACTACATCCGTCTCTTCATTAGTGCTTGCCCGTTAAACGGCAACCAACGACATTCCAGGACTCCACATAAATTAAATATAAATAGTTATAGTTACTGCGAGGTTCTCGGGGCTTCGTACGTAACAATAGATACCCCAAAATGCTAAAAGATCAGATAGAATATGTGGCGCTTAATAAAGTTTGCTATCGGTAGGGCATATATACCCCATGTCTTCCTCGTCGGGATAGAGCTGATTTTCTAAAATGTGTATATCTTTCATTTGTATCTAGAGACGAGATGCCTGGACTCTACTGATGAGCCCACCAGGCATACTCAGGGCGAAATACAATAAATTTTCTTTTCTTTTTTTATTTTTTTTCCATCTTTTTAAGTTTTTATTAATTTTATATTACAATCAATTAAATTTTATATATTTTTTTTGACTTAGCTTGTCTTAGCCTTTTTTCAAACACTCATCCTGTGAGGTTTCTATAGTGGCTGGTATTAATACAGTCCGCCTTACTTGAGTTGTGAGGAATATTTCTTTGGCTTGTGGAGATCAATAAATTCATTTACCATATAACTTATAATATAAAGAAGCAATAAATTCACGAATTTTCAAATTAAACGGCATTAGATCACAAAAATGCTTTATGTGACAATATTCTGACGATTAAGACATTAGTTCTATGTAAGTGCGTTAGGGGGCTACCTGTTAATATGTGGCACTTAATAAAGTTTGCTATCGGTAGGGCATATATACCCCATGTCTTCCTCGTCGGGATAGAGATGATTTTCAAAAATTTGTATATCTTTCATCTGTATCTAGAGACGAGATGCCTGGACTCTACTGATGAGCCCACCAGGCATACTCAGGGCGAAATACAATAAATTTTCTTTTCTTTTTTTATTTTTTTTCCATCTTTTTAAGTTTTTATTAATTTTATATTACAATCAATTAAATTTTATATATTTTTTTTGACTTAGCTTGTCTTAGTCTTTTTTCAAACACTCATCCTGTGAGGTTTCTATAGTGGCTGGTATTAATACAGTCCGCCTTACTTGAGTTGTGAGGAATATTTATTTGGCTTGTGGAGATCAATAAATTCATTTATCATATAATAAATTACCAAAGTTCAGAAAAATTAAATGTAAAATTATGTTTATCTTATTTAATTTAATACTGCGAAAATAAAGGGTTGAGCGCTACTTTCAATATAAAAAAAATAAATGACTACTTTACTTACAATAATTAACGCCTGGAAGTTAGATCTTCTCAACCCTGAGGATACAAGCTGCAGACATTTCGTTTTAGATCCCCGGATGGCTGTGATGTTATCTGTTATATGGCTAAATTTATTAAACCGGCAGTTTTTATACTGTCCTATATACTTCATCCCTGTCTTGTAAATGTAACTGAAAAAATAAATCAAGTAATGAATTAGAATCACGCTGTAATCAACTATTTGCTGATGGCACATTTGCCGTCAGTGTTGTGTAATATTGTTCTAAAATTCTAAAAGAACGTATATGTAATGAACATTTAATTATTTTAAATGCATTGTAGATAAGGCCTAGGAAATCCATCTGTGCGCAGGTGTTTATATTACACATCAGAAAGATAAACATGGTAATTTTTTTATACTTTTAGAATTTATTTTATATTAAATATATTAGTAAATATATAATTTTACAGTAGCGTCAACGCTTCCCTTGTCTCCGTTTCGTTCGTATATATATTTACATTTAATAATTTTCACGTTATATTTTTATTAATTCCGTCCTATCCTTTTTATATACTTTTAAAATGAATGTTTTATAAAGTACATTATTTTAAATATCACAAAAGGCAAATTAAGTGGAAAAAAAGTTGGCAGCATCAAGAATCGAACCTACAACCTTTCTATCCGAAGGCGCGCACTTTACCGCTGAGCCACTTCTCTATTGGGGTTTCATGAATTAATTTCAAACTATAAACAACATTTGCATCGGAGATAGAAAATTTTCTAAGTAAAAAATGACGTAAAAATGTGCCGTTATAAAATGATATCAGGAATCAAAACGAAACTGGACGTGTGGTGCTGGTTCCTGTGCACTGTCGGCACTTGCAGGTCGTACACTGCTCGGGAAATTTAACCTTCCCTTAACAGTGCTTATCTCTGCCTCCAGCTGTTTAACCCTTTCCGACAAGGTGGTCAATTTACCAATCTGCTCCGCTAACATCGAAGCAAATTGTCTTGGTACCTCGAACTGCGCGCCAGTTTCGGATACCAAAGTGATCCACTCTTCCTTGTCGGTGCCATGGTCAGAGGTCTCTGACTGCTTGTCCTCCTCTTGCTCGTTCGTATTCTCTATGTCCAGAGCAAGAGTCCTCTGTAGTACCTCCACTACATGTGGATCAGAATCCGGGTTTGGAATCCCTGAATTCTGAGCAGCCATAGACTCAAACCACACAGTCCTCCGCCTGTTTCGCCGTTGACGATCCTCCATAGAGTTCGTCTGGGCTGCAAACTCTTGAGCCGTATAATTACCCAACAGCCATTGTTGGAGTCGTTCGGCCTTCCTATAAATAGAGCCGTCTGTACGCAACTCTTACGACTCCAAGTGCGCCTGGATCTGTTCGGTGGACTGTGTACCAATCCACTGATCGACTTCTTTGGTCATCGATTCCGCCATTTTTGATTCGCTGAATAACGCACTTATATTACGTGTCCAATTCGCCAGTACCTGTGCAAGGTTTGCTTATATCTATCAATTCAAGGTGGCTTTTAAACTAAAAATTAGTGGGCCACCGAGTTGAAGAATTGTTCTTTTCCCTCTTTAATTAAAAAGAAAAAAAAATATAAGCTCACCTGGTTTTGAAATTTGCTATATAACCTACTTATATCGTAATGAATTATATTTCCAACAAATTTTAATAACACAAATCAAATTTAAATCCAGCGAAATAATTTAATTTTATAACAATAATAAATAAATGACACAAAAACAAAAACAAAAACAAATTATCTATTGCTAATAAATTAAATAAAAAAAACTTGACTAAATACAAAAAAATCAAGTTTCGTCCGGCTCTCGGTCACTAGCGCACGCAACCTATCCTTAGATAAATAAATCGCTAAATAAAAAAAACAATAAATCGATAAGTAAATAAATAAATATAATAATATACTATTTATTACACGCCGCTATGACCTCTTACAATCGCAATTTACAGCAAAACAGAAAATATACAATTTTATTGTAACGTGAGAGCCGATTTCGCGTTGTCGAAAATATAATATAGCAAATTTAAATAAAAAAACTGCACCGTTGCACAGGTTTACAAAAAAAAATTTTAAGTCGAGAAAAAAAATTTCTATAGTCGAAAAAAATTAATTTCGTCGATTTTTTGAATTATCTAGCTAACTTAGGGACACGTAACGTAAAACGCGGACCTCAAGGCGATTTGAAATTTATTTTAATATTAAATAATAAATTTACAATAATTATTTGCGTGCTACAAGAAATTAAACAAAAATTATTGTTACTGACCTCAGATTTTAATTGAAACGTACACAAAAAAAAATGTATTAAAATCTGATTAAATTTTGTTAAATTATTGCTTAACACAATAATTTAAAGGTTAGAAACAATCGCAAATCGATTATTCTAACCGCCAGTAACAATAAATATATTAGTTAAATATAACTAACATACAACAAAAATTTCAACACGCAAATATGTAACACGTACTTTATAAAAAAAATTGTTTAAATTCAAATAAATAAAAAAAAATAACAATAACGAATTAAACAATTTATCCTTCGTTCCCAAACTTTAGTTGGGCGCCAATGTAACAGGGCGGTTGCCGCTCGGTACTTTATTTACTCCGACCGCTCAGAAACATTAAATAAACAAATGATTTTTCCCGCGTTGCGGCGGCGGTTACCTATCCGCACTACCGTCTGTTAAATGTTAGTCTGGAACCGAATCTACGATTCCAGATAACAAACAGGTAACAATAAATAAATCTGAAATTGACCGCGAAAAATAAGGAAGATCGCGTGTAGAGCAATCAATAATTTTATATGGGCGGCTCTTAGGAATACGGAAGGATTCGTACGTGTGATTCAATCAGTTAACTACAACAATTAATTTAATGTAGAACAATGTAAATGAATTTAATGAAAAAAAATAAGATAAATAAAATAAAAATACAATCAATGTCGCCGAGGTCTTCGCTCGCGAAATTATGTCGGTTACGATCCGACTATCGATGAGAGAGAGGGAAAATAATTGTCATCTACCTATTTATGTAAAACGCGCGATACATACAATTATTAGTAATACAGAAATATAAATATTGCGATCGCGTGAAGTGGATCCACTTACTCTTTATATTCACTGAGTCGCGGGTACGAAGCCGTCAGCTGGCTGATCTCTCTGTCTCTCTCTCGCTCGCTATAACTCCTCCCGGTTGCTGGTTTTCCCAGTGTAGCGGCGGGCCGGAATATATATTAATTATATATATATCTATGCACTGGCACCGGCCCACGTAACAGACGCACTACACTAGTCCGGAAAACACGCCGTAACACCAAATACTACTGTTAAAAACGGCACCGGGGAAAACACGTATGTCAACGAAAAAGGCGGGTGAAAACTCTCTCGAGTATATCAGTCAATCCCTGTGCCCGCGAATCTCTCTCTAAACAGTCTCCTCACTCTCTCTACGCGCGAATTCGTGTAGCCAAGCCGGGCCGAGAGAGAGATAGAGGGAGCGAGAACGGAACGACGACCTCGAATCAACGAGACGGTCCTCCAAGTAAGTCCTGGCCAGGCGCGCCCCGCCTTTAATTTTCTTTCGCGACGCGATCCGCGATCGGCGTCGGGATACGCGCGGTATCCCGACACACGGCGTCGTCCTAACGCGAGAGTTATCATCTCGCTTCGTCTCTCTCCGACGCGTTGACACGTGCGTGGCAGGCCGGAGTGCTTCTCACTTCGGCATATCCATATCCTCGCGGCGCTGATAGCGTGACCAGGTACACGGTACCTGGCGAGTCAACCGCGTTCGCGGAGCGCACCGAGACATCGTGTCCCGGCCTCGTCCCACTGCGGCGGCACACACACACGCATATTATTAGATTTGTTTTTCGTTTATCTAGCGCCGAAGTTTCGCATCGCCTCGGCTTATCCCTATATTTAATCATCTTATAGTATTGTCTTATTTTCGTTCATAATAAACGGCTATTTTTATTATTACTTTATCACGCGTGTTGATTATTTAACGCCAATTAATCCCTATCCTAAGTATGTATCAATATATATCAAAATTCTTTACAAGTGACTCCCGCCGCATCGTGGAATCTTACGCCTCCAGCAAGGTAAGCTAGGCCAGTTTAGGCCTTAGGTGGGCCTAAGGCACACCGTTACAAACCTTATAAGATTTTACCATAACTTTAGTCTCGTTTTTATGAATTTCGTTAATTTTACTTTCAGGTGACATTGGCAAAGATCTAATGGGGTCAAAATGACTCTGAATTCGGACTTAGCACCCCAAGAAGTGCTCTGATACCATATTTGTAGCCCATTTTGAATATATTTTGATAGATTCACTTTCAAATGACCTTGATAACATTTTGATGGAATAAAACTGATCCCAGATTCGGATTTAGCGAATAAAAAAATTCCAAGATACCATAATTTTAGTATCTTTTTTATGAATTTCGATGGTTTGACTTTTAAATGACCTTGATAAAGTTCTGCTGGTGTCAAACTGATTTGGATTCAGCTACCAAAAAAATATGTAAGTATCATGGTCACGTTTTTGGGACTCACAATTTTCTCGTGGGTCTGTGTTATTAACCCCACCTAAACATCTCATATGAAAATCAGATGAGAATCATCTGTAACCAAATTGTTAAAATTTATAAATAAATACGTGTAATTTCTCCTGATTCTCATGTAAATCTCACGCTAAAATCTCATATGGTTCTTACATTAGAATGATACGAGAATCAGATGATTCTCATGTAGCCAGATTATTAAAATTTATAAATAAATTAATCCAATCACCACTCGGTACGTATTGCATACCTATGTACCAAACTTTAAATAAACAATTTAATAAAAAAATTGCAGATGCCGGGAGTCAAACCTCGGAAGTTTAGCTCCGGAGAACAGATACTTTGCCAACTGAGCCATTTCGTTACTTTTATTTTGAATTTTTTTTTCAAGCTGTAAATTAGAATTGAAGGTTATTCAGACTTAGAATAATATTCAGAGTATCGGGATCATAACATACATTTTCAAAACTATGGACTTAAAATGTTTTTTAAAGCTGTTTTAAAAAAATCATATCGAACGTATAAAATTTTTTTAAAACTGCTTTTAAAAATGTTTAATTTTGTCAATTAGCACGGAACGTATCAAAGACGTTTGTACAACGTTTTTATATGTTTTAAACTTGGTTATTGCGATGTCTTATTGAGATATACCGTTTTGACTGCCAGTTTTATAAGTTCATGCCTTTATAAATGCACGTTATAATCCCAATAATCTAAAAATATTCTAAGTCCGGAAACCTTCAACTCTTATATATAACTCTTATTTTTAAAAACTTCATAAATCAAAGTAACAAAATTGTCCGGAGCTAAACTTTTGAGGTTCGATTCTCCTGTAATTTTTTTTCTATTACATTTTTTTATTGCACATATACGGTGTATACCTATGCACATAATGCATACCGAGTGGTCATGTTATTTATTTATTTATACATTTTTTAAATTTTGTTACATGAGAATCATCTGATTCTCATCTCATTCTCATGTGAGAAACACATGAGATTGTAGCGGGAGATTCACATGAGAAGCAGATGATTTTTATGCAAGATTTTTAGGTAGGGAATACTTTTAAGAGGATGTCGGACCGAAAAATAGGAAGTTTATTAATTATTTTTAATGGTTTAGGAGTTTTATTTATCGAAAAAAAAGAGATCCAAGCCTTTCAGTTTGCTTTCGGGATTAAACATGAAAACTGCTTTTTTGGGTTGGAAAATGTACCTATTTTTCGAAGTTGTTGTTATCGACTTTTCTTTATTTAATTTATAATTGATGAAAAAGAAATATTTTTGAAAAATTAAAGCTTCAGACTCTCAAGAAATTTTTGAATAACGATTGTAAATTTTCAAATTTTTATTTTACTTTCTACAATATAATTTTTGGGCTGGAAAATGTAGATTCCTGTAATTTGGGTCCGACAACCCGTTAAATTTTCCTGTAAAAAATGCACACGATAATGGAATAATTCAAGATAAAACTTACGTGTCTGGTACGTCTTGCTGATGTATATAACATTGAAGATGCGTTTTAAATAAGATTTCTTCTTGCTTTAGATTATGAATAATATCATTTAGATCTTCAATAGATTTAAAATCATTCACAATAAAATATATTATTGCGTGATCTGATGGGTCCAGTTCCGGTCTTTGCTGTAAAAATATTAAAAATTTTTTATTTTTATTACGCGAGCGCTATTTTTTTATAATAATAAGTATAATTCAAACTATAATAAATATTGCTCAGATCTCGAATATAATTTGGATCGATTTATTTATTTCATACTTTTTTGTGGATCATTTGTCTGGAATAATATAATTTAATGTGTTGTTAACAATTTTATTAATAGGATGCATTATCCATTTTTTGTTATGCTAGGTTATGTGAATATTCTTAAAAAGTTTATTGTTTATAACATAGGAAGCAAATGTCAGTTATTTTTAATTAACATTGAATTCGATAAGAGACTTCGTATGGTATAGCACGTGATATTTCTGGACATAATTAAGTGCGTAATTTCGTACAGATGTCGAAAATTGAAGTGCAAGGTGCATTGTAACTTCTGGTTATATGTGCCATAATTTGTGTTGTTTGTTGCATTGTTTTATGATTTTGATTAAAAAACAAGGAACAAAAAAAGAAACAAAACAAGATGGGTTTAGAATGAAAACAAATGTAGGGTTATCGAATTTTGAAATACCTATTTTAATTAACAATGAATTCGATGTGAGATTTCATATGGTTATATTTCGCACGTGATATTTCTGGACATAATTAAGTGCGAAATTTCGTACAGATGTCGAAAATTTATGTGCTAGGTGCATTGTAACTTCTGGTTTTATGTGCCATATTTTGTGTTTGTTGCGTTTTTATTTATTTAAAAACAATGAACAAAATAAAAAACAAAACAAAATGGGTTTTCAATGACAGCATATGTAGAGATATTGCATGATGGAATACCTTAAATCCACGTGATATTTCTGGACATAATTAATTGCGTAACTTCAAACAGAATAAGTTTAATAAATAACGAAAGAAAATCTTTAAAAAATATGTCAAAATTTAAATTTAAAAATAGCCTTCACTCGATTTTGAACTATAGTCTATCAAGGGCTAGAGTGTTAACTAATTTTACCACCAAGCGACTTAAATGAATATTAATCACGATTTTAAGTTAAAATGTCCATCGAACTTATCCAATTAAAATCCATAGGAAAGGCGGCTCCCATTCGTTTGACCATTGAATTCCATAAGTTGGTTAAGTGCCTCAAGAGTTTTCGAGAGAAAAGGCAGTAACGCTATGAGACGAAAATTAGAAGCCGTACCAGGCGTCGATTTCATCTTTAAAGGCACTAATCGGGCTCTTTTCCATTCCTCTGGATAAGTTCCAGAGCTGTGAGATAAATTAAATATTTGAACCAGAAAGGGCCTGATGACAAGGAGAGCCAAAGCAATCACACTCTACGGAATCTCACCCAGATAGCATCACTAATTCGAAAGTATTCGTCATTCGTATTAATCAACAGTTAAGTATTCGTTAATACGAATAACGAATACTTTCGGATTAGTTATGCCGTCTGGCCATCCATCCCCTTGGCCTGGGACTCAAAGTGAGCTCAATTGTGTCCAACCTCGACTGAAGAACACTGACTCGCCGGAGTAGTGCAGTTCGGATAATTAATATTTTAAGAATGTACCATGTTAGACGTGGTTTATTTCAAGAGTTTGTTTGTTGATTATTAAAAAATCAGAAAATAATCCTAAATTTACGAAAATTCGTTACAGTAGGTAAATTTTCTTTACAATATATGTGGCTTCACTTGAAAATTTATGATAAATTACCAAATAAGGGATAGAGCTGATTTTCAAAAATTTGTATATCTTTCATCTGTATCTAGAGACGAGATGCCTGGACTCTACTGATGAGCCCACCAGGCATACTCAGGGCGAAATACAATAAATTTTCTTTTCTTTTTTTATTTTTTTTCCATCTTTTTAAGTTTTTATTAATTTTATATTACAATCAATTAAATTTTATATATTTTTTTGACTTAGCTTGTCTTAGTCTTTTTTCAAACACTCATCCTGTGAGGTTTCTATAGTGGCTGGTATTAATACAGTCCGCCTTACTTGAGTTGTGAGGAATATTTCTTTGGCTTGTGGAGATCAATAAATTCATTTACCATATAACTTATAATATAAAGAAGCAATAAATTCACGAATTTTCAAATTAAACGGCATTAGATCACAAAAATGCTTTATGTGACAATATTCTGACGATTAAGACATTAGTTCTATGTAAGTGCGTTAGGGGGCTACCTGTTAATATGTGGCACTTAATAAAGTTTGCTATCGGTAGGGCATATATACCCCATGTCTTCCTCGTCGGGATAGAGATGATTTTCAAAAATTTGTATATCTTTCATCTGTATCTAGAGACGAGATGCCTGGACTCTACTGATGAGCCCACCAGGCATACTCAGGGCGAAATATGATAAATTTTCTTTTCTTTTTTTATTTTTTTTCCATCTTTTTAAGTTTTTATTAATTTTATATTACAATCAATTAAATTTTATATATTTTTTTTGACTTAGCTTGTCTTAGTCTTTTTTCAAACACTCATCCTGTGAGGTTTCTATAGTGGCTGGTATTAATACAGTCCGCCTTACTTGAGTTGTGAGGAATATTTCTTTGGCTTGTGGAGATCAATAAATTCATTTATCATATAACTTATAATATAAACAAGCAATAAATTCACGAATTTTCAAATTATACGGCATTAGATCACAAAAATGCTTTATGTGACAATATTCTGACGATTAAGACATTAGTTCTATGTAAGTGCGTTAGGGGGCTACCTGTTAATGTGTGGCACTTAATAAAGTTTGCTATCGGTAGGGCATATATACCCCATGTCTTCCTCGTCGGGATAGAGCTGATTTTCAAATAATTACATAATAATTAGAGATAATAACTCAAATGAGCTAGAAACGGTTAAACGCAAGACTCTATTTTTTGAACATTTCCTATAATAGTCTGTAACTTTTGAAAAAATGGCCATTGGACAGAAAAAATCTAGCTTTCTTCATATTTTTATGTTCTGAAACTGCTGTCAAAGTTAGAACAAAATCCGCGTTCCGGAGAACGTGCACTCTCCTTGTAAGTAAAAGTTACATATCAAAGTGAAAACTATATGTTGATCATTAATTTACGCCTGGACTACCTATAACAGGATCTTCAAGAAAATAGCAGGTTAAAAGTAAGTAAAACATTTATTTACAACAATAACAGTAATATAGGAAGAGCCTAACCACTATACTTTATCGTTTTGTCCTGTTAAACAAAATATTCCTAATTAACTCAAGTATTGACTAGGTTTAAGTCCTGGCTGAGTGGTAGGTACCCTTGCTTGAGTAAATTGGGATATTCGGGACATAACACCGGAACCATGATAAATAATTTTTAATACTTACAAACAGGCGATGCGTGACTCACTTATAGTATTTTTCATCTTGAGTAATATATTTTGGTAAAAGTCCACTGACTGCGTGGAAATAAAAAATAATATTGATGTGTCGGGCGAGAAAGAATAGAAACACTTTTCCACGTCCTTGGCTCTTGCAGCGTACACTGTAAAAAGTATTCATATTTTATTAAAATTTTATACTGGCCAATAGCGCAAATTTTGTTTTTTTTTTTAATATGTTGAAAAAATGAATTTTTTAAATCAATGTGATCGCAGAAGACCAACAAATCATTCGGGACTAATTTTTTATTTTTTAGTAACTTAATTTATTATTTTTAAGCACTTGAAGTTTGACATTTATGTATACGTACTTGCGTACAAATGCATATTTCTGGGGTATTTCAAAACTGTAATATTAACCTTTAGACCGCCGGGATTTTGAAAAAACGAATATTCGATTTTCCCTATAGAAAAGTGTTATGATAACTTTACTAATTATTCTTGATAAATTAACAGAAATTTAGTAAAATTCAATTCAGAAAGTGGGTTTTCAAAAAATGTATCGCAATTTCGATATAAAGAATTGGTTTCGATTGTAGATGTTGTGACGTTGCACCGGCAAGTCACTATAAAAAAGGTACCTTCGGTGTTACCGAATTAATGATTGCCTCGACGGGACCGATCCCGGAGGCAATATTTCGATTTCATTAATGTAAACACGAACCGGTGACGATGATGACTAAGAACGTGTCGACCATGTTGTCAGTTGTTGCGCGCGACCCTGCGCGCACGTTGATCAAGTCGCGCCGTGTAACTCTACCCCCAGTGGCCCCTATCGATTAATTAAGAACCCGGATGATAGAATGCCGGTAACCCTGACATCTTCTTCGGGAATATTAGAAAAAGATAGCGTTAAGTTAAAGATACACTTCCATGTATCGCGAATATTAAGACGCTACTACATGAATACGCGGGTTGAGGAAAATAGGTTTAATTGTTATTAGTAATGATTTAAGGATTCTGTTAAAAAGACATAATTGATAATTGATAAGTTGTTATTTTATCATTAGCATATTGTTCCATTGTTATTATAGTTCGAGTAAATAGTATTAACATTTAATTGGTATATTAGATTATTTATAATTCGCGGTTGATTCAATTAATTGCTAGATCGATCATTAGCGGCGCTGTAATTAACGACGCATGCTCATTGAATGCACTATCGTGAAAGGATTTTATTGCAATTCTTGTTTTGTTTTTTTGTTTTGTCAGCCTGATGAGTGGGGGGTTTTATACATTGCCATATGGTGCTGCTGGTGGAGGCTCGCCGCTCACCTTTAGCCGAGTCTGCATTGGTAGTTTGATTAAGATTAATTCGTGACTTTGAAATTACCGCTCGTGACGTCAGTTCTGGCAAACAAATTGAACCCTTTTATCACCAATCAGGAGAAATCAACCACCGTTGGAATTGAAGAGGGGAGGCTTGGGTCGGGTAAGAAAAAGGAAAATTTGCGCCTTTTTGAGTTAGTTGAAACTACTACCGAGTACTAGACACTTCGATTAGTATAACCGATATATTGTAATGTCGGGCAAATCATTTTATTTTTTGTCGATAGTATGCGCATCTAATAGGTAGTCGCTCGGACTAATCTACATTAGCCCATTTTAATCTTAAAATACCAACGGAAGAAATATCATATCTATATGCTACAAAAAAACAACACGTTATCCTAAGACGTCGATATCCCGTTCTTTCGCTTTAAATTAGGATAATAAACTTTATTTAAATTAGGATAATATTTTTGCAACCTCGGCTGTCTTTAATCCGATCGCGCGGCCAAGAGTTCCCGCGAGTCACGCGGGCGCGGAATGCCACTCTTCAAACTCCACTTCATACTTAGTCAGCCGAAACTCATCCCGACAAAAACGCCGAACAGAAAGCGATAGACCTCGGAAGCGGTCGGACGCAAAGTAACAAAAGGACCTCCGAAGTGAGCGAACGCGCCAGGGTTCGGAACCTCAGGACTCGCGAGGACTGTCGGGCGCGTCCGATCTCGCCAAGATAAACGAGAGCAGAATCGATTGTCTCTCTGAACGGGCCGGTCGGGATCGACGAGACACTACCACGCACACACGAGTCGTCCTTTGCGCACATCTAAGAGAATAAAGAAGTACGAATAAACGAACTACATCCGTCTCTTCATTAGTGCTTGCCCGTTAAACGGCAACCAACGACATTCCAGGACTCCACATAAATTAAATATAAATAGTTATAGTTACTGCGAGGTTCTCGGGGCTTCGTACGTAACAATAGATACCCCAAAATGCTAAAAGATCAGATAGAAATAGAAATAAACAAACTACTTGAAAACGATATAATAGAACCATCAAACTCCCCTTACTGTTCACCAATGTGGATAGTACCTAAACACCCCGATCCTCAAGGAAACGAGCGTTGGAGATTAGTAACTGGTTTTAGGAAATTAAATGAAATTACCATTGGCTCGAGTTACCCTTTACCCTTTACAGCAGATATATTAGATAATCTAGCTTCTAGCCGGTATATAACGGCCATTGATTTAAAGTTAGGGTTTTATCAAATAAAAATGGATAAAGAAGACGCACATAAAACCGCATTTTCAGGAACGAACGGTAATTTTCAGTACAAACGTATGGCAATGGGATTAAAAGATGCAACAATTACATTTACCAGAGCAGTGTCCCTAGCTTTAGCCGGATTACAAGGTAAAGAACTAGAAATTTATTTGGACGATATAATGATCTTTGCTCAAAATTTACAAGTACACGGAGTCAGATTTAAGCGATTAATAAAACAGCTAGATGCTGCTAATTTAACAATAGAACCCAAGAAATGTCAGTTTCTAAAAAAAGAAGCAAAAGTTTTAGGCCACATAGTAGGTAACGGACAAATTAAAACCGATCCAGATAAAATAATTGCAGTAAAAAATTATCCTGTACCATCCAACGCGAAAAAAGTAAAACAATTTTTAGGATTTACTGGTTACTACAGACGCTTCATAAAAAACTATGCAAAAATCGTGAACCCCTTAACTCAATTATTACGCAAAAATACAAAATTTAAATGGGATCAACAAGAGCAAGAAGCTTTCGAAAAATTAAGAGAAGAATTGTGTAAAGAACCAGTACTCGCAGCACCAGATCTATCTAAACCATTTATTGTCACTACAGATGCCTCAGATTACGCCATAGGTGCAATACTCAGCCAAGACGTTCTAGGAAAAGATAAGCCCTGCGCGTACGCGTCACGTTGTCTAAAAGGAAGCGAACTACTGTATCCTACCTACGATAAAGAGCTCCTCGCGATAGTTTATGCAAAAGAACAATTTACACCCTATTTGTACGGAACAAAGTTCACTGTCGTTACAGACCACGAACCTTTAAAACATTTTCACACAAGCAGTAAACCAGACCTGCGCTTTAACAGACTAAAAGTAGCCCTACGAGGTTACACTTTTGATATAATATACCGCCCGGGAGATAAAAATCCTAACGCCGACGCACTATCGCGAAACCCGATCATTAGCAAAGGTGAAGAAAACCCAGAAAAACCGCGAATCGAACTATCCTCTTTAGCAGAGAAAGACGCGGATTCCAAACACCTAAATCTTGAAAAACAGCACCCACCAGCGAGAATTTTAATAACAAGAGCCACCAGAAAAAAACAAATTCAGGGCAAATCCAAAAAAATCAAATTATATGATTCGACATCAAGTAATCCTCAAAACCACCCAATATTGCAACATCCCACAAAAAAATCTAAAATTTTTTCATCTTCCTCTTCATCAGATTCTGATACTGAATCAACAAATAAAAATCGTATAACCTATTTCAAAAACGAATTTTTAGCAGTCAGAAACACGGAGAATAATTTTTATTTATGTCAAGCAACGCGTAACATACATTCCAATTGTTTAAATACTAAAATAAAATGGCTTACCCTTGATGAAAAAACCAATCTTTATCACATTAATTATGTTGACGAAATCCCGTATAATAGCATTCTAACTAATGTGAAATTAACCCAGGTCGATAAAAAATTTAAACTTAGCAAATCTAAAGAATTACGGATTGAGGAAATATTACATTTATCCGTTCAACATGAAATTCAACAAAAAGAATTAATAATAGATTCAGAACCGATCCTTAATAAGCCTACAGAGATGATTAATGATAATGAGAAAATCATAGCGCAAACTCAAACTGACAAAAAATTAGCTTATTTATGTAAAAAGTCAATATTACCATTAAAGGTTCAGGCTACTAGTACCCCTCTACCAAGCAGAGAACATATTTTTATTAAATCTGACAGAAACCCATTACGCGTAAAATTAGTCAATCGCCCTAAAATCATTTACGATAGAACAGAACGCGGTACATAGACGGATTTTGAAACCATAGAAGATCAAAATAAAACATCAAATAAGTCAAATGAAAACGACCAACCTAACCAAGAAAATCCCTCCATCTGGAGTAGCTTGAAAAATAGCGAACACTTAAGACTCGTAGCCGATATAAAGAAAAACAATCATAATCATAAAAATGGCATTCAGATTGACATCTGGGAATCGAACCCGCAGTTGGTTACATTCGATGATAATGACCACACACGATCCGGAGAAATTGATCATAGTAAACTAGCTCGCGATCTGAGATCCCCGAGAAATAATCCCATCACCGGAAAAATAGATGACACTTCATCCCTCGCAAACAATCCGATCGAGTTACCAGATACAGATAATAACTTAAAGCTAAATGATAAAGTTCAAATTTCATCCATGGCAAATCACGCTAATTCTCCAATTAACAATAGCTTAAACAATTACGAAATGAAAACTCATACTTCGCAAAATCATTGTCAGTCCAATAATAAAATACCATCTAACATTTTAAGCAATATAATAAACGATTCTTCTAATCTAGAAAATACTTACTCCGGGAGATTCAGAGTTTACGAACCTAGTCAACAATGCAGTGAACCATCTGCCGAATTAATACATTCTTTCGACATACCTAATGACCCTCCAGGTAATTGCTTGTTCTTCTGCTTAATCAAATTATGTGAATTGAATTTATCGGCAACAGAACTTAGATCAATACTACTTCATTCGCCAGTCATAGAGAAATGCGGAGACCCCGTCGAAGCTAAAAGAATACTACAATCTGAAACTGACTACGGCGATGTAGACTGCGTTTACATTTTTTCTCGCGAGTTTAATCAAAATGTCTGCATTCATTACTATTTGGAAAATGAAACCACACATTTTTGCCATTTTATTGTGAATTCATCGTACAGCTATATCCACCTTCATTTAAAACACATGCACTTTACTCCTCTCATCAAAAGAAAAGACTTTAATTCTAACCGAACGACCTTCGCTAACAGAAACTTCGATACCGATACTGCTGAAATTCAAACATCGACCTTGAAACGAACAGCTGAGAAAAGAATAAGTAGCTCCAACGAAACGTACACCAGCGCAGATAACGAAAGCACGCATGACGTAGAAACACCGGTACACAATAGTAACTCAAAACGAACGACCTTGACCCCCGCACTTGCTATATACCGCGCGAGATCGCCACGCGAAAAACCTCCTTGGAGCATTCCAGATGACGAAGAAACACCCCCGTTTACGCATGTAACTTCCATTAATTTACATCTTTTCAAATATCAAGAAAATTTGGTATGTTGCTTAAGGGGTCAAGCCTGGGTTAAATGTTTTCAATAAATAAATAATTATTATTAGAATAATTTTTTTTTTTTTAATTCTTCTCACATGTTAATTTTTTTTACATAATATATATGTATTATACATTATATTTATCAATATAAAAAATGTTTATAATGCATTTTTAATCCTGGTTATTAAACTTATAATGATATTAAAAAATTGATTAATTTTTGCAGTTGCCGTAGGATATTGAAGCATTGAATGCATCTTTTAATGTCTAATAAGGCTTAAAATGTTCATGGAATATACGTTTACAGACTTATGTTTTTCCTTTTCTGAAAAAAAATTCATAACAATGTATTAAATATAAAAGTTGATAATAACAAGAAAAATAGTGAATGTTATGTACGTATACGTACATAACATTCACCTAAAACTTATCTTTTTGAAAATTGGGCAACATAAGTCCGTAGAAATATATATTTTAAAAGTTTCCCCAAAATTTCAAAGTGATTCATCAACCTGGCTCTGAAATATCCTGCGGCAAGTAAGCTAAAATCATTAAAAAAGCATTAATGAGATAAATGCATTTAAAGTTTCACTTATTAGATTTAAAGTTTTACTTATTTTATAATTCTAATACCATATTCTTCAGGTATCGTACAATTTGTATGTGTAATCTTAATAATATGTATATTTAATAGGTTTATAGTGACTTTTTTCTGGTTTTATTAATATAATACTCAGTATATTTTTTAATATACATGTATTATCTAAAATAACAGAAAGTCAACTTCAAGAATCAGTTTCTTTATAAAAAGAGGAATAAAATTTTTAAAACTAAAAGAATACTTAGCTATTATTGATATTAATACATGATTATTTTATATATTGATTAATTTTTGCAGTTGCCGTAGGATATTGAAGCATTGAATGCATCTTTTAATGTCTAATAAGGCTTAAAATGTTCATGGAATATACGTTTACAGACTTATGTTTTTCCTTTTCTGAAAAAAAATTAATAACAATGTATTAAATATAAAAGTTGATAATAACAAGAAAAATAGTGAATGTTATGTACGTATACGTACATAACATTCACCTAAAACTTATCTTTTTGAAAATTGGGCAACATAAGTCCGTAGAAATATATTTTAAAAGTTTCCCCAAAATTTCAAAGTGATTCATCAACCTGGCTCTGAAATATCCTGCGGCAAGTAAGCTAAAATCATTAAAAAAGCATTAATGAGATAAATGCATTTAAAGTTTCACTTATTAGATTTAAAGTTTTACTTATTTTATAATTCTAATACCATATTCTTCAGGTATCGTACAATTTGTATGTGTAATCTTAATAATATGTATATTTAATAGGTTTATAGTGACTTTTTTCTGGTTTTATTAATATAATACTCAGTATATTTTTTTATATACATGTATTATCTAAAATAACAGAAAGTCAACTTCAAGAATCAGTTTCTTTATAAAAAGAGGAATAAAATTTTTTAAAACTAAAAGAATACTTAGCTATTATTGAATATTAATACATGATTATTTTATATATAGTTTATGACTATTTTATATAATAATATTTATACTATGATTATATATTATATTATATGATTATAATTTTTATTATAAGCATTAAATTTAATTAAAAGTATGTAAAGAATGCAGTAAAAACAAATACTGTTTGACAGTTGTGTACAATATCTCTTTCTCTCTCTCTCACATGACAAGTCTTCCATAAGATTATTGATTTCTCGAATAGCCTTGTCAGGTGATAGAGAAAGAGAGAGGCATAAATAGTGTTACAGCTGCTAATGGAAGTGTGCACCAGCCACACGTTTGTAGTTCAGTTTTAAGCTATTATAATATCAAGTAGAATTATATATTATATATATTATATTATATAATATCTAAATAAAATAAGTAAAAAAAACTAGTGGTTTATAAAACTGCATGAACAAATTATATCAGATAAGTATTTGCATAACCTTAAATTTATATTTTGTTTATGTCAAGAAATTGATTCTTTGTTTCTCCATTTCAGCATAACCAATGTGTCAACACTTAGATATACAATATTTGCAGAATACAGATAAAATTATAAACAAGTGTTTTGTTATGCTCAGTATATTTGTGCTTAGTGCGATATTATGTGGTTGAAGTTATTTTATGTGTACTTATTTGTGAAAGTGTTTCAAACCTCCAATATAATTAGTATATTTCATGCCGTAAAGTACCACTCTCTATATTCTTTTGTTTCTTCTTCTGGTCGCAATTCACATGCTCTGCAAAAATATTGCTTTGGAGGAACGTCAATTACTTTTTCATTCTCATGCAGTATCAACACCTTGAAGAGAATTGAATCCTCGCTTCCTCCAAGAACCATCACCTGATACACTTATATGGCAATTCTGACTTGTTGAATCATATACTTGCTCGACAGTTGCTTTCATAGACTGTTTACCAACTTCTTTACAAACATTTTTTATCTCTGTATTAATAATGTCATAATTCCTGTGAGAAACTGGACTCGGCAAATCCATATTTCCACAAAAAGTAACTAAACCAGCATGCCCATGACCAAGAGTTCTCATTGTGTACACTAACATCTATTTATTTCATAAGCGTTACTTTTTTTCCAACTTTTCTACTTGAATCAATAACAAATACCTTAAAACAGTTTGTACATGTTATTGTTATTTTACTTCCCAAACCTCTCACATCAACTTCAGAAAATTTAACTGTACCATGACAATTCTGACAAACTAAAAATTCTTCTAATGTTGGGAAAAGTAGTGATATATCTATAATTTTATTTTCTGTGCTACTTTCTTCAATGGTATCAGTTTTTAACTTTTTACTTGATCTGGATCAATGTTGATGGAAGTGCATCGTAGTTGGATCTTACTGATGTTGATAATTTTTTTATGAGCAGATGTACCAGGTATTCTGTTACTTGAGTCTGGCATTTGTTTTACTGCTCGTTTTTTGTATAAACTTATAATTAATTTCTTAAAACTAATAAAATTTAAAGTTAAAAATATACTTTTAATTTAAAATCCACTGAGTATTTACTAAAATAATGTAAATACTTTATCAATGCAGGCAATATTTACTTCAAATAGAACTGTACATATTTGTGCAGTATATTAGAGTAAAAAGAATCATTTATTTATTAACTATTAAATTTGAATCGTATGGTAAAGTAGATTTCTACTTTACCAAACTCTACGCTTGATAGTTGCTTCGTTTAATATACTTGTATGTAAACGTCGAAAACCTCCCAATTATTATTTTAGTTAAATTAAAATAAAATGTCTTTTTTTGCAAAAATAATTTTAGAGAAATAATGTCTATTGATGCTTACTTTATTTCAATTATAACTTGCGAAAAAATTTTTTGTTTTTTTTTCAAATTTTGGGATAATGTTTTATGTAAGAAATACTTTAAAAAAAGTTAATAAAAAAAAAAATCGATTTTTTGAGCAGTTAACCCAGGCTTGACCCCTTAACAACTGATATTTTCCTGGAAACTGAAATTCTTGAAGCTCTAGTCGAAAGGCAATTCCTTAATATCAGTCAATTCAATAACCAAAAATTTTCAATTGGTGAAGTTAATTTCCTCTCAATTTTCCAAGTTCACGTTTTGCAAATTTTTGTAAAGAATAACATAAATGACAAACCCCTAAGATCTGACATTAAAAAATGTGTTAGAAATCTCAAAAATGTAGCCATTTCAAAGAAATTAAAGAGTATTGGAATTATTAAAGATTTAGCTATGTTGTCCCTCTTAGAATGGGATTACTTTATAAACCAGTGCAATCTAATTTTTCAGGGAACAAACATAAATATAGTTTTTTTTCTTAACAACTTACCCGTTCCCAACACAGATAGCAGATTTAAATTGATTAGAGAATATCATGAATCCTCAATTTGTGGTCACAGAGGAATAAATAAAACTTACAAGAAAATTTCAAACGATTATTATTGGAAAAATATGAGACCCGATGTTCGTCAATTCGTACTCGGTTGCGAAGGTTGCCAAGTAAAAAAACTAGTTAGAAATAAAACCAAACTACCCTTATTAATTAGCGATACTCCAAGCCGCGCTTTTAACAAAATTTCTCTTGATTTTTACGGACCTTTAAAAACAATGAACGATGGGAACAAATACATATTAACTACTCAATGCTGGTTAACCAAATACATAATTCTGACAGCAGTAAAATTTGCCAATGCACAAGAAGTAGCCAGAGCAATAGTAGATAAAATAATAGCTTATGTTGGCCCCCCTCGAATAATTATAACAGACCAAGGCACTCATTTTCAAAACAGACTCTTAGAGGAATTTGCTAAAATCTTTAAAATTGAAAAATATACATCTATCGCTTATCATCCCCAATCCCAAGGTGGAATAGAGCGTATGCATCATACTTTAACAGAATATCTTAAACAATTTGTTGACAATATGACAGAATGGGATAAGTGGTTATCTGTGTGCCAGCATGCATACAACTGCACCGAACACGAGGCTACGAAATTCACACCTCACGAACTAATTTTTGAACTAAAAAGCCCGAACTCCATCCAGTTTCCCACCCAAAGAAAAATTGCGAGATTTTGGTGATTATTTATCCGAACTTTCTGCTACTCTATCTCAAACGCAAACCCTTGCTGCCACGAACCTTGTTCAAGCTAAATACCGGTCTAAATTTTACTACGACAGAAAATTAAATGTTAAAAATTTTCGAGAAGGTAAAATCGTATACCTGCTAAAAGAACCTCAAATAGGTAAATTTCAAAAACAATACGAGGGTCCTTACGAAATAATTGAAATAAATTATAATAATCATAACGTAAAATTACAGCACGGAACTGTTATAAAAATTACTCATATAGACAAAATCAAACGTGCAACAATTTTAAAAGATCCCCCACCTGAGGCCAATAATATTACTTAATGAATCAACATAAATATTTTTCTTTTAGCGGCCCCGGACGTATACTAGTTAATATAATAAAAACAAATAATTCTTACGGCTATAAGTAATAGTTGAAATGAACATTTGTTACTAAAAGAAAAAATATCTTTTTCCCTATCATCCGCCCAATGTAACAAAATATAGATTTATACACATCGCTCACATCCATTTTACATATAATTCAAAGTATAATATTCATCACTCCACACTAATCATTACACACTTATTAATAAATTTGTAAACTGGATAGATCACTACTGGAATGAGTCTTTTACCAAATGCTTAAAAAAAAAAAATAAAATAATAAGCCTTTCTTTTTCGAGAAAATACAGACAATTATTCACAAAAAACCTTCCCTCTGTTATCTTACAGAGCATCATGGACTTTACATTTTTCTTCATCCTTCTCATCTTCAACTCCATTCACCTAAGCTTTCCCGAGCTAATGGTATACGACTGCGGAAGGAATTACGAGAATTCAACACTTATTTCCTTACGACAATTAGGCAACTGCAAACTTGACGACACTCAACCGAATGTATCGACTACAAATATTCAGTTACTTCAATTTTCGGACCAACAAGATGTAACACTATCCGCCTGCAGAATCACCATCCAAAGAAAAATCTTTTCATGTGGAATGTTTTCCCATACCTCTATAGTCAACGGAGGAGACCTCACATTAGACAAAACAATTAGCAAACCACTTTGTTTTGACCTCCTAAAATATGACCAGTTCAAATATAATGGAATAATCCCCTTATAAAAAAGCTATGACCGGATGTTGTGAAGCCTAAATAGACGTTCTATGATTGGCTCATGTTGTGCGCATGCGTCTATGGTATATATTTACGAGTTATGACCGGAAGTGTTGTGTGTTATATGTTTTGTGTCGGTTATATGACATCATATATACAATCATATACACAATCAAGATATAAAATAGTCGATAAGTTCATAGTCTGAAATAATATAAAGTACCTACGTATTTGCAAAACACAAACGTTAATTCATTATTTTTACGGTCATAAGACGCGTCTCGTGCGACGTCTATTTTACGATCGCGGTATTGACTGTTGAGTGTTGACAGCTGAATCATAACCTCTGTGCGCAGAAGCCCTGATATCAAAATATCATTTTAATTTTCATTGCTTTAAAATACGTTTGAAAGTATAACTTTCTCAATTTCGGAAGTTCAAGTTCAAATCTAATGTTCAATTGATAAAATGAGTCCAAATTAGTCTACCGGAAAGTCTGATACTTTATACATGATACACTCTGAATAGATTTAAAAAATAAAATCGGTAGTTTGATTATTGTTTAAATACGAGAACTATTTTTTATTTAAAGCAACTACGCAAACTATAATATTGGATAGTGAATATGTTTATGTTTATGCGATGAGATAACAAATAAAAATATGCTTTGGAATGTAAACTGTAGGATCAGGTGTTAAGTTTTACATCTAGCGGAGAAGCATTTTATTAAATTTATGGTTTACAAATTTTTAGTAGCTCACAAGATTTTAAAACAGTGTACCGGTCATGCTTAATAGTTCTTCTGAATGGATTTTATATTAAATTGGCAGTTTGGTTGTTGTTTAAAGGAGAGAAGATCTAAATTGTGATTATAAAAATCTACGCTAAACTAATATTGGATAGTGAATATGTTTATGTTTGTGCGATGAGATAACAAATAAAAATATGCTTTGGAATGTAAACTGTAGGATCAGGTGTTAAGTTTTACATCCAGCGGAGGAGCATTTTACTAAATTTAAGGTTTACAAATTTTGAATAGCTTACAAGATTTAAAAACAGTGTACCGGCCATGCTTTATGATTTTTCTGAATGGATTTTACATTAAATTGGCAGTTTGGTTGTTGTTTAGACATGTATAGATCTAAATTCTATTTATAACAATCTAAGCCAAACTAATATTGGATAGTGAATATGTTCGTATAATGAAATAACAAATCAAAGTTTGCTTTAAAATACAAGTTGGGGTGTCTATGTTAATTTTGCAAATCCAGCAGAGCAGCATTTTGTCAAATTGAAGATTTTCACTTTGTAGATTAGGTATTATATCGATAATTGATGAACACACTGTATTGTTTAAATTACATTGCAACGTTTCGAGATCCTACGAAATAATTTTTATAATTTGTAATAAATATTAACGAGTAGTAAGTTACCAATGTAATAATTATAATTTATGTATATTTAATCTTGTTATTATAATCTAATGTAAAATATGTGTAATAAAGGTAATGCCTGAAGAGGATGGAGAATTTCCATCGAAACGTTGCAATGTAATTTAAACAATACAGTGTGTTCATCAATTATCGATATAATACCTAATCTACAATTTCATCTACGTGGACGATATTAATATAACTAAAGAATTGAAGATTATTTTCACATTGTTGAAATTATCAAGTATCTAAATTAGTGTATCGATTAAGTTTAAAAATTAAATTTTCTTTTTGATTTTTGTTTAAAAATGAGGAAATGTATTTCTATTTGAAGCAACTACGTAAAACAAATGTTGGATCGTTATGAAAGTTCATGTTTGTGCGCAATGAAATAACAAATTAAAATAAGCTTTGAAATGAAAATTTGACGATAATGTTTTAAGATTCTAAACCTATAGAAGTGCTTCACTTTATCTGGTCTAAGATTTCAAATGATGAATTTGTCATTAAATAAATTAGCGTAATTCATAATTGCTTCGAAGAATTGTTTACAGTGTGGTTCGCATCCACCCCATTGTAGGCATCGTTTATTTAATAATAATTGACTGTCATTTTAAAAATATATTTGTCTAGATAGACATTTAGAAGAGTATATTAAGGGGGTTCCAAAGCCAATGTTTAGCAAATTAGTCGTAATTGATAAAAAAATTCTTGATACTGAAAAAAGTATGAACTTTTATAGAAAAGCAAGAGATACTTGCCCTAGATATCGGTACAAGCTATCTCTGTGCAAAATTTCAGAGGAAAAAATATAAACATAAAAATGGCATTCGATTGAATTTAAGGATGTACGAATGAAATTGTTTCTACGCGCACGCAGTAGAAGTTCAGTTTCAATCGAATGCCATGTTTTTGTTTTTTTTTTGTTTTTTCATCTGAAATTTTGCACAGAGTTAGCATGTACCGATATCAAGGGCAAGTATCTCTTGCTTTTCTATAAAAGTCCATACTTCTTCAGAATCAAACATTATTTTATCAATTTCCACTAATTTGCTAAACATTGGCTTTGCAACCCCCTTAAACACCTAGGTCGTAAAAGAAGCGATAACAGTCTATAGCGAGTGAAAATTAAGATTCAATCCTTCAGCAAGGTTGCCAAAATCTCGCTATATAGGCTCCCAGATAGCACAGAATGTTTTAAAAATGTTCTCATAAAGTTTAAACTTTATAAAAACACTATTAAAAGGTTTATTGATGTTCTGTGCTATATGAGTTGAGCTTCTTTCCGTCCGTGGTGTGCATACTATTTTACAGCACAGGGAGGCTGAAATGGAATGTACCACTGTCGATTTGCCTGTGCGGAAAAGTATTTTTAATTTTATAGCCGTTTAGTATTAATTTGTTATTAAAGTGTGTTAACTGAAAATCGTATATTAATAGGTATTTCAATCCAAAGTTCCCAGTGGCATAATTGGTTATTCCCATTAGCTATTTACTGGTACATATATGATAAAGATTCTGGGCGTTATTATAAATTATAATAATATAAATAACCGTTGAAGTAAGGGCACGCAACGCGCGCTGATCTACTTCTAGTTATAGACAACCTGCTAAAGCAAATAATAAACAGAAGAACGGTAAATTTAGTGGGCAAAATAAATGACAAAGGAGAGTGTCAAGGCGGCACATACAAATATTTAAGCCACGATTATTCGAATGTCATAGTCATAGACACACTAGAAATTCGCTTTAATGAAAAAACAGCCGTCGCACGCAAAATTTTAAACAAAATAACCATGGAAAATGGACTATCGTGCGCATACTCAAAAGAGTTGTGCATAGACGAAGACAACACGTACTATTTCTGGGAATTTGTCCCCAGGCTACCCTGTAAACACGATGAGTACACAATACTTTTTTTTTTTTTTTTTTAACGTCGCTCTTTTTATGCTCCCAAATCGGTGCTAATCAGCGACGGAGGTCATACGATGTCTCGGTGAAGAAAGCACTTGGTGAAAATACATTCCCCAGTGGTGCTTGTATCAATCGGCCGGGGCCGGGAATCGAACCTGGGACCTCCAGATTACGAGCCCGACGCCCTACCGACCGAGCCATCGCAGGCCTCGAGTACACAATACTATTCGAAGGAATAGGAACGAAAGTCTCAAATTACAAAGAAACCTTGTATTTTGGAAATTCTTCCAACAATATACAATTTGGTTTGAAAATCCAAGGCACATTAGTTGTTTGTGGATTTACTCTACTGAAAACTGAACACCCAAAATTGTACATTTATGAAAATGTCAATAATGTCAATTTTGCATCAAAAAGAACGCTGAATTTTCACGATATTTTGCAAGACGCATATTTCAATACGAAAATCTCTTACTTATCGCGACACGTCAAAACTCAGTTTATCTCCCTCTATCAAGATATACTACTAAACAAGTGCCTCTTGGAAAAACAAATCATGTCCACAGCAATTGGGCTCATTTATCATCAACCTGACTTATTTGCCCTCACCATAATGAAAGACGCCGGTTACATGGCACGTCCAGCAGGTGAAGCGGCGTACATTTTTAAATGTACAGAAGTGCCTTGCAAAATTCGAAAATCCGAGTTTTGTTACGAAGATCTACCAGTACAATGCAATAATATAACTCCATTTTTAAAGCCAAAAACCAACATCTTAACCAAGTCAAGCATTCAGAGAGAGTGCAATCCACTCTTTCCCACGTATTTCTATGTAAACAATTTTTGGTATAAATTTCCATCGTCCTCTGTCAGTATCAGAGAATCCCAACAGTAGATATGGGGTGGTATGGAGAGACCGTCGGTTACCCCCACCCCTTACCCCTTGGCGCCAGTGACGTCATGGTATTTATAACCCAAAGTCTAGCATAGCGTTACCCCCACCACGCGGGCCTCTCGGACCTTTCTCTCGCACTCCTAGAGTATACATGCCTCTCGGACGTCTCTGTCGCACTCGCTGGGCGCTGTCCACCGCTCGGACCTCTCTCTCGCACTCGCACGCTGCACCGACGCCGCATCCGGACTGATGGGGCGTTATAGTGCGATTCTCTCCCTCTCTCTCGCACTCACGTACTCTACCTACCGCTCGGACCTCTCTCTCGCACTCGTACTCTGCACCGACGCCGCATCGGGTCCGATTGGTTGTTATAGTGCGATTCTCTCCTTCTCTCTTGCACTCACGTACTCTGCCTACCGCTCGGATCTCTCTCTCGCACTCGCACGCTGCACCGACGCCGCATCGGGTCCGATGGGCTGTTATAGTGCGATTCTCTCCTTCTCTCTTGCACTCACGTACTCTGCCTACCGCTCGGACCTCTCTCTCGCACTCGCACGCTGCACCGACGCCGCATCGGGTCCGATTTAAACGCTTATTTAAATTACTAAACACGAAAATTATATCTAACCAACTGGTAACTTAAGAGATTAAATTGTGCGATGTTTAAAGGAGGAGATTGTTTATTTATAAATTCCATGGTAACTATCTGCGTAGTAAAAAAAAACCGCAAAGAAAACATAAGACCTCACTTCACTTATATTGTTTAGACGCGTCAAAAAAGAATGTAATTTTGTTACATATATATACATATATAATGCCGAGGAGACCGGTAACATTTTCTGAATATTCATTTTCTCAACAGTATAAATTAAGGAAGATCAGTAATGTTTCAAGTGATGATTCACAAAACTCTGATAATGAAATTTTATTAGGGGAGATTCCACAAAGATGCGATTCGAGGAGTAAGTCTAAAAGTGAATCTATCTCCTAACCTTGATATTTTAATTTTTTTATTGAATTTTTTTTAATTTTCAATTTAGAAGATTTGTAACTTGATAATTTATTGTATTTAGTTCATAATATGTTTTTTTATTATTTATTAATCACTTGTTACTAATAAATTCTATTTATTTTATTTCAACTTTTATTTATAATTTTATATAATATATTTGAAAAACTACAACTTAATAATAAAATATTTTATATATAGATTCGGAACCATCTGTTTTTGAAAATATTCAGGACGCAAATTGGGGAAGGAACGATGAGAGTACATCAGAACATGACTCTGATGGATGTAATTCTTCCAATGCAACAGAGAGTATTCCGGAAAGATGTGTATCAAGAAGTGAGTCTATAATTAATTAAATGAAGTATTTTCTATTCTATACGGTGTAGCAAATCCATATTGCTAAAATTATTTTTAATATTTTACTTACATCAACATAAGAATATTTGAAATACCGCTATTATGTAATTAATATTTGATAAATGACAATGTTGAAGGTCAATCCTAACCTTAGTTTTTTAGAATTTTCATTATTTCTCAAATGTCTATATATATATCTTGTTGATTATCTTGTTGAAATCTTACTTGATGATATTAAATCACTGTTATTTATCTAATTAGTGCAAATTTGTGTTATCTCGGATTAAGATTATTTTAATTTGTCTTTTTTACTTTTTTTGCAATGTATATAGTTTTATAAAATAATGAATATTTCGAAATATAGATTCACAAGCATCTTTGGTTGAAAGTATACGCGATGAAAACTGGGAAAGCGACGATGATGTTACATCGGAAAATAATTCCGGACCGTCCGATTTTGATGAAACAGAAAGTTCATCTGGAAGTTCATGTGAAAGCGATGAAAATGAGGATGACTTCTACCTTGATAATGCTGAGAAACCCTTGTACCCAGACGCTCCTATTACTGTTGCCGAACACATTCTGTGTATACTATCGCTAATTGTTCGTTTTGAAATAAGTGGCGTGCTTTTGGCAAATATTCTTAAAATAATTTATTTACACTGCAAGGAACCCAATTTTTGTGTTAAAACGCTTTATAAATTTAAAAAGATTTTTTGCGATTTAAATACTCCGTTAATACGCCATTTTTATTGCTCAATATGCTCCTTAAAGTTAGAAAATAATGAAAGTGAATGTAATGTTTGCAGGAAACGTACAAATTCAAACCCATATTTCATTGAAATACCAATATTGAAGCAATTAGAAAAAATGTACAGAAGAATAGGTTTTAAAGAACTGCTGAATTATAGATTCACGCGCCAGAAAAGTAATAATGATCATCTTGAAGATATATACGACGGTTCCGTATACCAAGAGTTAGTAGACAACGGATTTTTATCTAATTCAAACAATATTACTTTGTCTTGGAATACGGATGGTGTTCCGTTGTTTAAATCTTCGAAAGTTAGTATCTGGCCTTTGTATTTAGTAATCAACGAATTACCGTATGCACTCAGGTTTAAAAAGGAAAACGTAATTTTAGCTGGTTTGTGGATCGGCACAACGAAACCTGCAGTAAATCTTTTTTTGGGTGTTTTTCGCGATAGTTTGAAAGCTTTGCATAAAGGTGTTTCTTTTGAATTACCAAATAGTTCAAAATCTATATTAGTACGGGGAATAATCATGTGTGGTACTTGTGATTTAGTTGCAAAATCACATTTCATGAATATGAAACAGTATAATGGAAATTACGGGTGTCAAGTTTGTAAGCAGAAAGGTAAAAGGGTTGAAAATGTGCAGGTATATCCATACGATAGTCAAATTGAGATGCGTACTACGCAAGAATCGATTGAATTCGCTAAAGAAGCTTCGAGAACAAATCAACATGTTTACGGTATTAAAGGCCCATCTATTTTATCGAAAATTGTTTTTAACTATATTGAAACTACGGCTGTAGATATCATGCATTGCGTATTCGTTGGACTTACTAAAAAACTAAGTTGGTTTTGGTTTGACTTAGAAAATAGCAATCACGCCTCATCATTAACCAGATTCTTATGTATAATTAATAAGCGTCTTTTAAACCTTTCTCCTCCAAATTTCGTTGCTAGACTACCACGATGCGTCACAGATATAGCTTACTGGAAAGCTTCAGAACTTAAATTGCTTTTGTTAGTTTATAGTATTCCGCTTCTCAGCGATCTTATGCATGAACGATTTTTAAACCACCACAAGCTATTAGTTTTCAGCATATACTTATTAAATCAAAACAGTATTTCTCATGATATGATTGCAAAGGCTTCTTTAGCTTTGAATGAATACGTAAATCAATTTGGAGATTTATATGGCGAAAAAAGTATGGTATGTAATGTGCATCTTTTATTGCATTTACCCGTTATTGCAAAAAGATTTGGTCCTTTATGGGTTACTTCGTGCTTTCAATATGAAAGTTTAAATGGGCTTCTTAAAAAACTTGTTCATGGAACAAAGTATAGTGAACTGCAAATTTGTTCATCTATATCATTCTTTTTTAATTATTCAATGCTTAAAAAAAAATATTTATCTGCAAACAGCCTGATTTTTACCTACTGCATAAATTTGGAGACAAGATCACGCCTAAAAACTACCGTTATAGCTCCGAAAATATCAATGGTTGGAACAAGTACAAAAAACTTGCACGATTTAGCAGCTACTATAATGTATTGTTTCAGAAACAGCGATAGTAATAAGAGAAAAATTCATATATTCTACAGACTCCTTAAAAGCAGTTTATTGATTGACTGTAGATATTACAATCGCAAAAGAAAAACTAAATCCTCAGTTGTACAATACTTATCGAGTAATCAAGTTCATATAGGATCGATTGAAGTGTTTGTTAAAATTTGCAGGTGTGAATGTCAGAAATGCGATGTAAATATTTGTAAATATTATGCAATTATCACAACATATAATATAGTAAGAACTGTTAATTGCGATCTAATGAATAACGTATCTTTTATTTATTTATGTACTGCTACCGATTGCAACATAGCTGTACCTGTTGCAGACATAAAACAAGTTTTATTTGAAATTAGTGTAAATGATATGAAATATGTTATAATACCTGTAAATAATATTGAAAAAGAATAAAAATTTGCATTAAAAAAAGTTAATAAATCTGGGAAAAAGTTTTGCACTAATCATACTTTTAAAATATAAATCTGGGTCAAAGTCTGTGGGCATCAATAATAACTTTTAAATATAAGTCTGGGAAATAGTCTGGTATATTGGCCGTAGCCAGACTTAATGTCGTACTTACTGCCACACTTCCACCAGATTTCTGCCAGACTTCCGCCAGACAAATATTTTTACACGGGATTATAAATTATATTATAACCTAGAGTACGGACAAAATTATCGTAATTTAGTAAAGAATTTCTCAAAGATCAATCGTAATTGTTACTTCTAATTTAGTACAGAAATAGGTTATTAATAAAGAAATGGCATTGTTTTCACATATTTGCGTAAATTAACATTCTTTTTTAATTAAAATATATAACTTTCTGTGAATTTGGAGACTAGAAAGGTGTAAGGGAAAATAAAACTTGAGATACTCCCTTAAATATTTACACAATCTAAAAAGAAATTTTAGATTAAGTATTTACAGGATTAAAAGAAATTCAACACGTTAAAGGATAAGTGCAATTTATAAGCAAATGTTTTAATGTACAATTCTCTGAAAATTATCTATTAAAAAAGTTTATCTGTAATAGGAGCCTTTTTAAATAGATATTATTATCTATAGATTGCCGAAAAATAATTTATCATTATCCCCTCCATAAAATCTGTTTCCCCGATCTCTTACGCGATTGGTCGAGCGATGGAGCTCTCTGATTCGCGGGAGCATTGACGTTTGGGAGCATTGACGGTGATTCGTGCGAAAACTCACACTTTGATACATTTTGACACATTTTGGCACACTTTGGCATACTTTGGCACATTTTGGCACATTTTGGCACATTTTGATACATTTTGACACATTTAAAATTTTAAAACAGCAGTTAACTCGAGTTAAAAAATGAGCAAAATTATTAAGATATATATAGATATACGACGAGATAATTTACAAATCTTTGATGAATGAAGATTATTTTAATAATTCAGATAATGTAACCAATAACTCAATAACCCAATAACCTTCATGTGAAATACTGACCGTTTTATCTTTGTTCAAGTCATCAAAATTTAATGTTTGGCCTTTATATATTGCCATTAATGAGTTTCCTTATGCTGAAAAATTCAAGCAAGAAAACGTTACACTCGCAGAGTTATGGATTGGAAATTCAAAGCCAATTCCCTAATACAATATACCTGTTTTTCGCGATAAGTTATGAAAGTTAAATAAAGGTATGGATTTGAAATTAATACTGTTGATCTAAAAAAAAAATACGTGGTCAAATTATTTGTAGAACATGCGATCTTCCGGCTGAATCATTATTTTTAAGTATAAAACAATATATATGGGTGTGCTTCATGTTAAATTCGTACTGGAAGAGTTAACAATATACAGACATATCCTTTTTAAGAAATATTGGATATGGAAACAACTGAAGAAACGGAGGGGTTTGCAAAAATAGCTTTCAGAAATAAAAAAATCTGTTTTTGGGGTTAAGAGTCCTTCAGCTATAAGATTAATTGTTTTTAATTGTATCATAACTACCGCAGTAGATGTCATGCATTGTGTGTATGAGGGTATAATGAAAAATTTAATGAAATTCTGGTTTGACACAGTTCATTGTACGCATTCGTGTTCTGTTAATACATTATACTAACCCGCGTAGAAAAAATTTAATTGGAAAATTATGGCGAAAAATTTTCTTGCATAATCATGGCCATATCGTGTAAAAACGTGACTAGTGAGCAGAATCCATGGTTCTGCTAGGTTTCAGCCGTAAAAATTACTTAAATTTTATTAAAAAATTGTCGATTTTTATTGCAAATTTATGGCATTTTATTTATTTAAAATTAAAAAAAAAATTATATCTCTCCGCAAATTTGAACCTTCTATCTTCTATTCCGAAGTCTTTGGCTCTACCAACTGAGCTATTTTACTGTTTATGTTAATGTGTTAAATTCAGGTTAAGTATAAAAAACAAATGTAACAAACTTCGTTCATTTTTTAACCTGAATTTGATACTTGAACTGAAGTTTTTTATTTTTTTTTTATGTTATTTAACGTCGCTCTATTTATGCTGCCAGGGCTAATCATCGACGGAGGTGAACGGTGTGTCTGTAAACAAAGCACATGTAGTTGAAACAGTGGTGCTTGTGTCCATCGGAAGATATCATCGGTCACTGTAATTAGTCTAATAATTAGAGTTTCCTGTCCTCCCGATGGAACCACCGCGATTCTCTTTACATCTTCGCGTCCCTAACGTTCCCTATAGGCATCTGAACTATAAGTTTTTTATTTACTACTCATAATTATTATTTATAAGCAAAATAATATATCATTTAAGTAAAATATAAAATTATTACATTATCTTAAATACATTTAAATATTATACTATTTTTATCTAAAGAATACTATAATAAAAAAATAGAAATTTCCCATATTTGTATAAATACTCGCTCATTAGAACCTAGTACATTATTTTTAATGAAATAAATTTTGATGAGTTTATATAATAATAAACTTTCAAAAATAAAATGCGAAAAGGTTCTTTTGAAAATAAAAATTTTATTATGATTGCATAAGTAATACATATAGCTTCATAAAATGCATTTTTCAATTTTCTGAGTTTAAATTTCATACTTAAAAAAAAGTGTGTCACAAGCCTTTTCTTTCATATTTAAATTTCGTTCCACATGTTATATATACTATAAAGATAAAGAAAAGTGAGGTCCGGAAGGTATGTGCATCAAAAAATATTTTTTTCGACTTTAGGGAACGCGATTTGGAAGATTTTTTTTGGATTTTCTAATATAGTCCATATTATATAGAAATGTATATAAGTCTTAAAAAATTTTGCATAAAAGAAATAAGGTATAAATTATAATTTTATGTAACTAATACATTTACTTTTTATATTTTGGCAAAGTTACAAGTAGTTATAAAGAGTACAAGTATACAATAATATTTATAGGGACTAACTTTTAAAACATAATATTAATACCATCGAGTAATTAATTATAATAACTTTCTGTAAAAATATAATAACAACTATGTATATATCTCTCTATAATATATAAATATTTCGCCGCCGCCGCCGCCGCCGCCGTGTCTAAGAATTCAGAATTCAACATATATATATATATTATATATACATGTCATATATATATGTTATATATATATGTTATATATATGTCATATATATGTTATATATATATATATGTCATATATATGTGTGTGTGTGTGTGTGTGTGTGTGTTTGTGTGTGTGCGTGCGTGTGTGTGCTTGCGTGTGCGTGTGCGTGCGTGAGTGTGTGTGTGAGTGTGTGTGAACATACACTTTTCCAAATATCCATATGTGATGTATACAATGGGTTAAAAATTAAATACATTAATTATTGCATTTTTAAGATAATTCATAACTTTTTACAGAACTGAAGGCCATAAAAATGCTACAGACTATTTGAAAGTGTGTGTGTGTATGTGTGTGCGTGTGTGTGTGTACGTGATATTTGGTTTTTCAAGAATAGATAATATATGTATTTTTTCCGTGCGCAAATAAAAGTTGTGAATATAACTTGAAAGAATGTGTATTAGTTTACTTATTCCTGATAAAACTCATAAAATAAAAACGGACCTAAAATTTAATATCTAATGTTTTTAAAAATATGCACAATTTTACGAAGATAAAATAAATATTAATCAAGTATAACATACACTTTTTCAAATATCTATATGTGAAATATACAATAAATTAAAAATTAATACATTAATTATTGCATTTTTAAGATAATTCTATTATAAACAGTAATGGCAAAATTAAATTCAAATTTTAAGAGAGGCAATATAAAATACGAATTACATTTCAAAAATTTTTCGAAAATTATTATTTTAGTAGTATTTAATTTAAATATTATTCAAATCAAAATTTTAAAATTGTATGGATATATAAGTAAGTAGATTACGTATATGTATATAAAACAATATTTTATATAAACAAGTATGTATTTATTAGAAACAAAAGGTTATTTAAGAAATGCCTTTGTTTATAATAATTAAAATAAATATATGGGCTCTGTAACTAAAGGGAAAAATAAATTGGATATAATTATGGATTAAAACGCAAATTTTGATAGAGGGTGCAAATTACGAATTACGGGAGAAATGGAAGAAACAGGTTTTTATTTATATACCGCTAAAATGTTATAAATAATTCTTTAAAGCTAATACAAAAATTAATTTAATTAAAAAGAAAGTTTTATTACTCTTAAAGTACAAAATATTAATGACATATAGAACTCTTGGCGATGACTTAAATAAATTAATTTTAGGAGGTAAAGTTCTATTAAATCCATTTCAAATAATCTAAAATTTTAATAGGTTTTTACTAAATACTACAATTAAGTATATGCACTTTACTATTTTTGGTAAGTTAATTGTTCATTACCATATATATGGGCTATTTCACATCAGTGGTATGATGAAAATTTGATATCACTCCAAATTTTGTGAACAGACTAGAAATATCTTCCAGAAGATAGAAAAAAAATTTGAGGTGTTAAAAACAATTTGCCTAAGAGTTATTCCACTATGAAAAATGGAAATTTTTCAATTTTTTAGAGAAATTAGTATTTTCAAAGGCTATTTATCTCAAAATCTATTGATTTTTTAAAAAATACATTATAAACAACTTTGTTCAAAATAATCTTTAGAACTTATCTACTTGGGTTACAATTCCTAATTTTATAATCTCGAAGAGATAGAACGCCCGGAAATATTGAATATCAAAAAAAGGCGACCACGCCACAATCGATTTTGATCTAACACGCTCAAAAGATCACATTTTTGAACACACAAACACCAAATTTTTTAAAAATTTAAATGGGAAATACCATGTTAATTTTGTGAATTTTTTCTCTTTCTTTAAATTACGCAAATAAAAGTTGTGAATATAACTTGAAAGAATGTGTATTAGTTTACTTATTCCTGATAAAACTCATAAAATAAAAACGGACCTAAAATTTAATATAATGTTTTTAAAAATATGCACAATTTTACGAAGATAAAATAAATATTAATCAAGTATAACATACACTTTTTCAAATATCTATATGTGAAATATACAATAAATTAAAAATTAATACATTAATTATTGCATTTTTAAGATAATTCATAACTTTTTACAGAACTGAAGGCCATAAAAATGCTACAGACTATTTGAAAGTGTGTGTGTATGTGTGTGCGTGTGTGTGTGTACGTGATATTTGGTTTTTCAAGAATAGATAATATATGTATTTTTTCCGTGCGCAAATAAAAGTTGTGAATATAACTTGAAAGAATGTGTATTAGTTTACTTATTCCTGATAAAACTCATAAAATAAAAACGGACCTAAAATTTAATATGTAATGTTTTTAAAAATATGCACAATTTCATAACTTTTGCAGAATTGAAGGCCATAAAAAAATGCCACAGACCATTTGAAGGTATTGCTCCAAGCTTTCTTTTAGACGTTTTGGATAAAAAAATCATTGCGGCGAACTTACACTTTTTAAGTTGAATATTGACATGTAGTTTATGTAACATTTACCTTAAGATTAGAAATTCTAACCCAGAAGGATAAATTCTACACATAATTAGCAACGAATGTTACAAATAATGTTGTATATTAAAAGTTGATAGATTTTGAGTTAAATAGCGATAAACCCAGCTGGTGTTGAAAAAAACTGGAAAAAGTTCACTTTTTGAGGTTATAATAACTTTTGAGCTAATAAATTCCAGTACCTAAAAATTTTTTCTGTATTCTGAAAAAACATTTGCAATGTGTAACTCAAAATTTGGTGCATTTTAAAATTTTGATCGGACCACTTCACGTGGAATACCCTATATATATCTTATATATACATGTCATATATATGTGTGTGTGTGTGTTTGTGTGTGCGTGCGTGTGTGTGCTTGCGTGTGCGTGTGCGTGCGTGAGTGTGTGTGAGTGTGTGTGAACATACACTTTTCCAAATATCCATATGTGATGTATACAATGGGTTAAAAATTAAATACATTAATTATTGCATTTTTAAGATAATTCATAACTTTTTACAGAATTGAAGGCCATAAAAATGCTACAGACTATTTGAAAGTGTGTGTGTATGTGTGTGCGTGTGTGTGTGTACGTGATATTTGGTTTTTCAAGAATAGATAATATATGTATTTTTTCCGTGCGCAAATAAAAGTTGTGAATATAACTTGAAAGAATGTGTATTAGTTTACTTATTCCTGATAAAACTCATAAAATAAAAACGGACCTAAAATTTAATATGTAATGTTTTTAAAAATATGCACAATTTTACGAAGATAAAATAAATATTAATCAAGTATAACATACACTTTTCCAAATATCCATATGTGATGTATACAATGGGTTAAAAATTAAATACATTAATTATTGCATTTTTAAGATAATTCTATTATAAACAGTAATGGCAAAATTAAATTCAAATTTTAAGAGAGGCAATATAAAATACGAATTACATTTCAAAAATTTTTCGAAAATTATTATTTTAGTAGTATTTAATTTAAATATTATTCAAATCAAAATTTTAAAATTGTATGGATATATAAGTAAGTAGATTACGTATATTATATAAAACAATATTTTATATAAACAAGTATGTATTTATTAGAAACAAAAGGTTATTTAAGAATGCCTTTGTTTATAATAATTAAAATAAATATGGGCTCTGTAACTAAAGGGAAAAATAAATTGGATATAATTATGGATTAAAACACAAATTTTGAAAGAGGGTGCAAATTACGAATTACGGGAGAAATGGAAGAAACAGGTTTTTATTTATATACCGCTAAAATGTTATAAATAATTCTTTAAAGCTAATACAAAAATTAATTTAATTAAGAAGAAGTTTTATTACTCTTAAAGTACAAAATATTAATGACATATAGAACTCTTGGCGATGACTTAAATAAATTAATTTTAGGAGGTAAAGTTCTATTAAATCCGTTTCAAATAATCTAAAATTTTAATAGGTTTTTACTAAATACTACAATTAAGTATATGCACTTTACTATTTTTGGTAAGTTAATTGTTCATTACATGGTTCATTTTTGGTAAGTTAATTGTTCATTCATATATATGGGCTATTTCACATCAGTGGTACGATGAAAATTTGATATCACTCCAAATTTTGTGAACAGACTAGAAATATCTTCCAGAAGATAGAAAAAAAATTTGAGGTGTTAAAAATAATTTGCCTAAGAGTTATTCCACTATGAAAAATGGAAATTTTTCAATTTTTTAGAGAAATTATTATTTTCAAAGCTATTTATCTCAAAATCTATTGATTTTTTTAAAAATACATTATAAACAACTTTTGTTCAAAATAATCTTTAGAACTTATCTACTTGGGTTACAATTCCTAATTTTATAATCTCGAAGAGATAGAACGCCCGGAAATATTGAATATCAAAAAAAGGCGACCACGCCACAATCGATTTTGATCTAACACGCTCAAAAGATCACATTTTTTGAACACACAAACACCAAATTTTTTTAAAAATTTAAATGGGAAATACCATGTTAATTTTTGTGAATTTTTTCTCTTTCTTTAAATTATCATAACTTTTTGCAGAATTGAAGGCCATAAAAATGCCACAGACCATTTGAAAGGTATTGCTCCAAGCTTTCTTTTAGACTTTTGGATAAAAAAATCAATTGCGGCGAACTTACACTTTTTTAAGTTGAATATTGACATGTAGTTTATGTAACATTTACCTTAAGATTAGAAATTCTAACCCAGAAGGATAAATTCTACACATAATTAGCAACGAATGTTACAAATAATGTTGTATATTAAAAGTTGATAGATTTTGAGTTAAATAGCGATAAACCCAGCTGGTGTTGAAAAAAACTGGAAAAAGTTCACTTTTTGAGGTTATAATAACTTTTGAGCTAATAAATTCCAGTACCTAAAAATTTTTTTCTGTATTCTGAAAAACATTTGCAATGTGTACTCAAAATTTGGTGCATTTTAAAATTTTGATCGGACCACTTCACGTGGAATACCCTATATATATATTATATATATTACACCTTTGGTGTAAGTTATGTCCTAAAATACGTGAAAATTAGTGATTTTATGAGGTTTATGAGGCATAACTTACAACAGCGGTCTTGGCCAATAAGCTAACCCAAGGCATTCGAAAGCTCGCGAAAAATGTGAACTTTTGAGAGGTGTTAGATTAAAATCGATTATGGTGTGGTAGCCTTTTTTTTTGATATTCAATATGTCCGGGTGTTCTATCTCTTCGAGATTTTAAAATTAAGAAATGTAACCATGGTAGATAAGTTCTAAAGATTAATTTAAACAAAAGTTGTTTGTAATGTTTTTTCAAAAAAATTAACAGATTTTGAGATAAGTGGCTTAAAAAATAGAAATATTTCTAAAAAATTGAAAAATTTCCACTTTTCATGGTCGAACAACTCTTAAACAAATTATTTTTAACACTTAAATTTTTTTTGTATGTTCTGGAAGATGTTTCCAGCCTGTTCTCAAATTTTGGAGTGATTTAAAATTTTCATCGTACCACTTGACGTGAAATAGACCATATATATGTATATATATGTATGTATGTATGTGGGTGTGTGTGCGTGCGGCGGAATATTTATATAATATATATATATTTTAAAATTGTTTTTTCAAGAATACATAATATATGTATTTTTTCCTTGCGCAAAAAAAAATTTTTGAACATAACTTGAGCTGATAATTTGAGCTTACTCATTCTTGATGAAACTCATAAAATGTTTAAACGTATACTCAATAATATAATAACGGATCTAAAATGCAATGTAATGCTTTAAATACAGATGCAAAATTGTTTGAAGATTAAATAAATATTAATCAAGTATAACATACACTTTTCCAAATATCTATATGTGAAATATACAATAAGTTAAAAATTAAATACATAAATTATTGAATTTTTAAGATAATTCTATTATAAAAGTATAGGCAAAAGAAAATTCAAATTTTAACAGTGGCAATATAAAATACTAATTATATTTCAATAGATTTTCAAAAACTATTAATTTAGGAGCATTTAATTTAAATATTTTTTTATTAATATTTCAAAATTGAATGGATATATAAGTGAGTAGATTATGTATATTTATAGAAAACAATATTTTAAATAAACAAGTATGTATTTATTAGAAACAGAAGGTTATTTAAGGAATGCCTTTGTTTATAATAATAAATAAAATATGGGCTCTGTAACTAAAGGGAAAAATAAATTGGATAAAATTATGGATTAAAACACAAATTTTGAAAGAGGGTGCAAATTACGAATTACGGGAGAAATGGAAGAAACAGGTTTTTATTTATATGCCACTAAAATTATATAAATAGTTCTATAAAATTAATAAAAGATAATAAAAAATTTATTTATTTAAGAAGAAAGTCTTATTACTCTAAAAGTACAAAATATTAATGCCATAGAACTTTTGGCGATGATCCTTTGTCATTAAACAAATTATTTTTAACACTTAAATTTTTTTTGTATGTTCTGGAAGATGTTTCCAGCCTGTTCTCAAATTTTGGAGTGATTTAAAATTTTCATCGTACCACTTGACGTGAAATAGACCATATATATGTATATATATGTATGTATGTATGTGGGTGTGTGTGCGTGCGGCGGAATATTTATATAATATATATATTTTAAAATTGTTTTTTCAAGAATACATAATATATGTATTTTTTCCTTGCGCAAAAAAAAATTTTTGAACATAACTTGAGCTGATAATTTGAGCTTACTCATTCTTGATGAAACTCATAAAATGTTTAAACGTATACTCAATAATATAATAACGGATCTAAAATGCAATGTAATGCTTTAAATACAGATGCAAAATTGTTTGAAGATTAAATAAATATTAATCAAGTATAACATACACTTTTCCAAATATCTATATGTGAAATATACAATAAGTTAAAAATTAAATACATAAATTATTGCATTTTTAAGATAATTCTATTATAAAAGTATAGGCAAAAGAAAATTCAAATTTTAACAGTGGCAATATAAAATACTAATTATATTTCAATAGATTTTCAAAAACTATTAATTTAGGAGCATTTAATTTAAATATTTTTTATTAATATTTCAAAATTGAATGGATATATAAGTGAGTAGATTATGTATATTTATAGAAAACAATATTTTAAATAAACAAGTATGTATTTATTAGAAACAGAAGGTTTTTAAGGAATGCCTTTGTTTATAATAATAAATAAAATATGGGCTCTGTAACTAAAGGAAAAAATAAATTGGATAAAATTATGGATTAAAACACAAATTTTGAAAGAGGGTGCAAATTACGAATTACGGGAGAAATGGAAGAAACAGGTTTTTATTTATATGCCACTAAAATTATATAAATAGTTCTATAAAATTAATAAAAGATAATAAAAAAATTTATTTATTTAAGAAGAAAGTCTTATTACTCTAAAAGTACAAAATATTAATGCCATAGAACTTTTGGCGATGATCCTTTGTCATTAAAGAAATTAATTTAAGGAGGTGAAGTTCTATTTAGATCCGTTTAAAATATTCCAAAATTTTCATAAGTAGTTACTAAATACTACAATTTAGTAAGTACATGCACTTTACTATTTTTGGTAAGTTAATTTTTTATTAACATTTATAATTATTAAAATAAAATTTAAGCTTTATAAGAATTCATATAGTTTAAAATTTACAGTTAACATTTAATGTCTTTATTTTTTTTATTACTATTATTCTGATTTCATTATACTAAATTTTGGTAAAAACTTTTATTTATAAATTATAATCGTATTTAAAAAAAATTAAATTTTTGGTATAAAACCCAATGCATTATAACAGTACCTCCAAGGTGTTGTGTGAATCGGTTTAATTTCTAAAGTGTATATGGTAGTGAAAAAGTAATATAATTTAAAACATTATTTAAAATAAATTTATTACGAAAAACCTTTTTCGAAATTAAAAATAGGGGGTTGGCGCGCGAAGCGCGCAGGGGGGCGAAGCCCCCCTAGTATATATATATGGGTGGTTCTCTGTGACATCGAAGATGAAAAAAATAAATATTGCTATAACTATGGGAATATGTTTTAGAGGTATCCAGTAGTTCTCCTGAATTTTTTCAGATTTTTTCTGGGCCATTATTTTCAGTTACAGAGAGTCAAAGTTGACATTTTAGCACTTTTTTGCATTATATGCCCATTTTCATGAATTTTAGCTCCCAGGGGATGCATTTTTCACTAAAAACATAAGTATGACTTTTTTTGTAAAATTTTCCGAACTTTTCATTCAAAATACTTTTAACGACATAAATGTATGCTGTCACACTTGTAAGCCATTTAAACCTTAAATAGTGAAAATCAGCAATTCTGCTCCGGAGTCTGGTAACCTAATACTGTCTAAAAGATGTCTTTTTATAGTCAGAAACTGCCTAAAAATTTCCAGAGTGGGTCTAAATCATTAAGATCACTTATGGTCAAAATATCCGGGAAAAGTGCCCGAAATATTAATAGAAATGTACATTTGTTGCCTTATAACGATGAATCTATTAGCATGATCATTGCAAAAAAATTTGTGCACTTACCTTGGAGTGGTAGAAAAGTATCTCCACTTGTTTCAGTATCTAACTAATCCCCTGTAAGCTGCTAAAAATACAAATATTATTATACAAATGTAAAAAATTAATTGTTAAACATTTATAATGCTGAATTTATAGTTTAAAATTTACAGTTAACATTTAATGTCTTTATTTTTTTTATTACTATTATTCTGATTTCATTATACTAAATTTTGGTAAAAACTTTTATTTATAAATTATAATCGTATTTAAAAAAAATTAAATTTTTGGTATAAAACCCAATGCATTATAACAGTACCTCCAAGGTGTTGTGTGAATCGGTTTAATTTCTAAAGTGTCCATGGTAGTGAAAAAGTAATATAATTTAAAACATTATTTAAAATAAATTTATTACGAAAAACCTTTTTCGAAATTAAAAATAGGGGGTTGGCGCGCGAAGCGCGCAGGGGGGCGAAGCCCCCCTAGTATATATATATGGGTGGTTCTCTGTGACATCGAAGATGAAAAAAATAAATATTGCTATAACTGTGGGAATATGTTTTAGAGGTATCCAGTAGTTCTCCTGAATTTTTTCAGATTTTTTCTGGGCCATTATTTTCAGTTACAGAGAGTCAAAGTTGACATTTTAGCACTTTTTTGCATTATATGCCCATTTTCATGAATTTTAGCTCCCAGGGGATGCATTTTTCACTAAAAACATAAGTATGACTTTTTTTGTAAAATTTTCCGAACTTTTCATTCAAAATACTTTTAACGACATAAATGTATGCTGTCACACTTGTAAGCCATTTAAACCTTAAATAGTGAAAATCAGCAATTCTGCTCCGGACTCTGGTAACCTAATACTGTCTAAAAGATGTCTTTTTATAGTCAGAAACTGCCTAAAAATTTCCAGAGTGGGTCTAAATCATTAAGATCACTTATGGTCAAAATATCCGGGAAAAGTGCCCGAAATATTAATAGAAATGTACATTTGTTGCCTTATAACGATGAATCTATTAGCATGATCATTGCAAAAAAATTTGTGCACTTACCTTGGAGTGGTAGAAAAGTATCTCCACTTGTTTCAGTATCTAACTAATCCCCTGTAAGCTGCTAAAAATACAAATATTATTATACAAATGTAAAAAATTAATTGTTAAACATTTATAATGCTGAATTTTTAGTTTTACATCCCTTACAAGAATTATAATACTAATCTGAAGGATTACTATAAATATATAAACATCATTATTACAATAACTGAATATACGTATTTAATACAAAAGATATATAAATAAATCGGATATAATTCTAATGAATAATATGATAACGTGACAGTGACAAGTGTGTGAAATCTAAACAATGTATTGATGAATAATAATAATAATAATGTTGATACTTTTATAGTAATCCTTCAGATTAGTATTATAATTCTTGTAAGGGATGTAAAACTAAAAATCCAGCATTATAAATGTTTAAAAAATAATTTTTTATAATTTTATAATAATATTTGTATTTTTAGCAGCTTACAGGGGATTAGATGGATACTGAAACAAGTGGAGATACTTTTCTACTATTCCAAGGTAAGTGCATAAATTTTTTTGCAATGATCATGCTAATAGATTCATCGTTATAAGGCAACAAATATACATTTCTATTAATATTTCGGGCACTTTTCCCGGATATTTTGACCATAAGTGATCTTAATGATTTAGACCCACTCTGGAAATTTTTAGGCAGTTTCTGACTATAAAAAGTCATCTTTTAGACAGTATTAGGTTACCAGAATCCGGAGCAGAATTGCTGATTTTCACTATTTAAGGTTTAAATGGCTTACAAGAGTGTGACAGCATACATTTATGTCTTTAAAAGTATTTTAATGAAAAGTTCGGAAAATTTTACAAAAAAAGTCATACTTAAGTTTTTAGTGAAAAATGCATCCCCTGGGTGCTAAAAATTCATGAAAATGGCATATAATGCAAAAAAGTGCTAAAATGTCAACTTTGACTCTCTGTAACTTAAAATAATGGCCCAGAAAAAATCTGAAAAAATTCAGGAGAACTACTAGATACCTCTAAATATATTCCCACAGTTATAGCAATATTTATTATTTTCATCTTCGATGTCACAGAGAACCACCCATATATATATATATATAATATATATATATATATATTGTAACGGGGTACAATCTTTCGCGTCGGTAGGGGTAAAGGGATCGGTTGCTACGGCACTGCCTAGTTATACTCCCTAGGCGGTGCTCCGAGAGTGCGCGGCGGATTCAAATCGGTGAACCCCGCGCACGACCTACCGTTGCGATGTCCGTTAACAACCGCGAGATCACTTGCCGATCTCGCGTCTTTGTACAGCTAAAACGTCGTGAGCTGAAAAGGACCGCGAATAAAAGGGATAAATTCGCGGTAAGTTTACCTCGGCCGCTCCTGAAACGGAGAGGGCGGTATTCGGGATAACGGGAATAACATACGCCGGTAATCAATAATCAAACTCGTACTCGGATATTGATTACATATGAATTTTATTCAAGTTAAAGAAATATAAATACAGTCTAACAAAGAATAAGGATTTAACAAAAGCCGTATCTAGGCCGCGTGAGGTCTCGCGACGAGGTGTAACCACCGGGGTTACTCGTGCTTTCTCTCTTTCTAGCACGCGTACGCGGTCGCCCGTTAGCTTCCTCGCCGTCGCGCGCGGACGAGATCCGTCGATCCCTAACTTAAAGTTATAGCCGTAAAGAGAGAGAGTCTTTACGGCTTCGGCGGCTCGCGAGTGGTGCACCACGTACCTTATCTCCCCGTCGATGTGCTTGGCTTCGTTTCCCTACTCTCCGTCGGGCTCTCGCGCGCGGCAACTTCGCCGTCTCCGCAGGTTCCTGGGAGTCTCTGGAGCTGTGCAATTAACACCAGCACGCTCACTCCACCGAGTACCTCCAAGGTGTTGTGTGAATCGGTTTAATTTCTAAAGTGTCCATGGTAGTGAAAAAGTAATATAATTTAAAACATTATTTAAAATAAATTTATTACGAAAAACCTTTTTCGAAATTAAAAATAGGGGGTTGGCGCGCGAAGCGCGCAGGGGGGCGAAGCCCCCCTAGTATATATATATGGGTGGTTCTCTGTGACATCGAAGATGAAAAAAATAAATATTGCTATAACTGTGGGAATATGTTTTAGAGGTATCCAGTAGTTCTCCTGAATTTTTTCAGATTTTTTCTGGGCCATTATTTTCAGTTACAGAGAGTCAAAGTTGACATTTTAGCACTTTTTTGCATTATATGCCCATTTTCATGAATTGTTAGCTCCTAGGGGATGCATTTTTCACTAAAAACATAAGTATGACTTTTTTTGTAAAATTTTCCGAACTTTTCATTCAAAATACTTTTAACGACATAAATGTATGCTGTCACACCCTTGTAAGCCATTTAAACCTTAAATAGTGAAAATCAGCAATTCTGCTCCGGACTCTGGTAACCTAATACTGTCTAAAAGATGTCTTTTTATAGTCAGAAACTGCCTAAAAATTTCCAGAGTGGGTCTAAATCATTAAGATCACTTATGGTCAAAATATCCGGGAAAAGTGCCCGAAATATTAATAGAAATGTATATTTGTTGCCTTATAACGATGAATCTATTAGCATGATCATTGCAAAAAAATTTGTGCACTTACCTTGGAGTGGTAGAAAAGTATCTCCACTTGTTTCAGTATCTAACTAATCCCCTGTAAGCTGCTAAAAATACAAATATTATTATACAAATGTAAAAAATTAATTGTTAAACATTTATAATGCTGAATTTTTAGTTTTACATCCCTTACAAGAATTATAATACTAATCTGAAGGATTACTATAAATATATAAACATCATTATTACAATAACTGAATATACGTATTTAATACAAAAGATATATAAATAAATCGGATATATAATTCTAATGAATAATATGATAACGTGACAGTGACAAGTTTGTGAAATCTAAACAATGTATTGATGAATAATAATAATAATAATGTTGATACTTTTATAGTAATCCTTCAGATTAGTATTATAATTCTTGTAAGGGATGTAAAACTAAAAATCCAGCATTATAAATGTTTAAAAAATAATTTTTTATAATTTTATAATAATATTTGTATTTTTAGCAGCTTACAGGGGATTAGATGGATACTGAAACAAGTGGAGATACTTTTCTACTATTCCAAGGTAAGTGCACAAATTTTTTTGCAATGATCATGCTAATAGATTCATCGTTATAAGGCAACAAATATACATTTCTATTAATATTTCGGGCACTTTCCCCGGATATTTTGACCATAAGTGATCTTAATGATTTAGACCCACTCTGGATTATGATTCACTCTGGAAATTTTTAGGCAGTTTCTGACTATAAAAAGACATCTTTTAGACAGTATTAGGTTACCAGAGTCCGGAGCAGAATTGCTGATTTTCACTATTTAAGGTTTAAATGGCTTACAAGAGTGTGACAGCATACATTTATGTCTTTAAAAGTATTTTGAATGAAAAGTTCGGAAAATTTTACAAAAAAAGTCATACTTATGTTTTTAGTGAAAAATGCATCCCCTGGGAGCTAAAAATTCATGAAAATGGGCATATAATGCAAAAAAGTGCTAAAATGTCAACTTTGACTCTCTGTAACTTAAAATAATGGCCCAGAAAAAATCTGAAAAAATTCAGGAGAACTACTGGATACCTCTAAAACATATTCCCACAGTTATAGCAATATTTATTTTTTTCATCTTCGATGTCACAGAGAACCACCCATATATATATATATAGTTTATCTGTTTTTGAATACATTTACGTTTTCTTACTTTTTCTTACATTTTTGATTTACTATTATTACTTGCAGTCACTTACGTTTTCTTGACTTGTGTTACTGTTTTTACATTAATCAAATTATCGTCTTAAATAATTACTTTTTTTATTATTTTATTTCTATACTTCATTAATTCGTTATAAAAGATAATAAAAAAATAAGAAAAGGCATTTAAATGCAAGAAAAAGTAATTCACCATATAGCATAAATGCAAAATAATGTACCGGTATATACTTTTTTATATTTTTCTTAACATTTTCGTACGTTTTCTCATAATTTTGTTACAAGATTAATATTCTCAAAAAAAAATATTCCAAATATTTAGTTAAGAATAAAGGATAATGTAATTTATTTAATAACAAAAAGTGATATAAATATATAAATACAATATAAAAACGATACTGTATCTCGAAATGGAATATATTATCGTTACGATTTGAATGTCCGCAAATATAAATGTTTTTCTGCTTAAATTGGAAGGAAGATTGAATTTGATGTCTTATCTTATATATAGACACGTGTTACGTATATATACATTTATTAAAACTCGTGCAAGAACACTGCGCAAATGTTAGATAACGCGTGCCGATACACCGTTTTCCAGCAATGAAAACAATTTAGTTTGGTCAAGATGTTCGAACTGACTAGGTTATTAGTTTTTGTTGCAGCGTGCTGCCTCGTGCGTTCGAACGACGACACACCCAGTGTTAGGACGCCTCTCGGAAGTATCAGTGGTTATTACAAGATATCCGAGTATGGAAGAGCTTTTCAAGCTTACGAGGGAATCCCTTATGCACAACCACCGATTGGAGAGCTCAGATTCCGAGTAAGTCAACCGACAACACATACACGGAAAGATATTTAGTATTAAAAATTACAAAATATTTTGTAAAAATAAGAATAATTTTTTAGTAAATAAATCACAGACTGATAAACTAGAAGCTATAGTAATTTCCGTAATTTGTCACTCTGTGATGCATTTATTGGACACTATTGTCATTTTTAATCTAAACTTTTTCTCAGTGTACATCACAACGTATTAATTACATAAAAATGAATAAAATGTATTTTAAACGAAATATAGGTTCACTCGTTTCGAAATATCTATTTTTAATATCTGCTTACTTCCTCTGTTACATAAACTACAATTTTTTTTTCAATACCTTGTATCCGCGTTATAATTGATAGAGAGATTTTCGGGTTATCGGTTATAGCTGCAATGCACGATTTAAATTTATGATGTATAAATACGTGGTATCTATGATCACCAAACTAAAGTCGTACTTTATTATTCACTAATTTAAAATATCATATAATTTTTCCGAAATATATAAAGTATCATAATTTAGTTCAAATTTTTGGGTTTCAAAAGATAGGTCACTCTAAATTGACTATATATACCCTAATAGAAATTTAACATTCGAAGGTTAAATAAAACTCTAATTTTGCCATTAATTTTGAATTCCTATGATGAAAGTAATATTAATTTTTTGATGATGATTAACACTATTGGCTCTTCATTATAACATATACAGCAAAACATATTAGAATATTATTTTATCAAATATTTTACTTATACTTTTTCTTAAAAATATATACTAAGTACACTCTAGTAGAAATCTGATCATAAATGCAACGTTTTCTAAGCCAAAAAATGGCCAAGTGTCATAAAATGTGCCATAAAGTGTCATAAAATTTTTAATTGCAATAATTATAGCGGTAGAATACTTGATTATAGTGTTTTATACATGGTTCAACTTTGTACAAAAATAATTCAAGTTATTTTATTTTATGTAATATTTGAATATTGAAGTTTTGAAATATTGCAGTTTCAAAGTTGAGTTAATGAGATGTTTCTCATTGCCATTACCATGCTGTTCTGTCAAGGTTAAAATACATCGTGTAAAATTACCTTTTCACAAGTTCACAAGTTTTTTTTTCTATTATTTATATATTATTAATTTCTAATACAATATTTATATTGATATACCATATACACTGAAAATTTTGTTGTCTTATTATTTAAAATCAGTACTTGCAGTATTATAACAAAATTTATTTTAATTATTTATTAAAAAATTACAAACGTTTATTCAAAAAAATTATGTGATCCCTATAGAGATTATCTGTACACAGGGCTGGTAAAAATTAAAATCTAACAAAAGAAAAAAATATTTATTTTTATACCTTCATTGATCGCAGTTAGCATTAATGTATATTAAACATTTATTTTATATTAATTCATTAAATTAAAATATTAAATAAAAAAACGAGAGGCTTACCGATTTTGTTTTGGTATTACATTGTATCTACAATATACATTCTTACGTAACATAGTAGTTCTCAACTAAATTCTAAGAAAATTATTACATATCTAAATAAAAAAAAATCATTATAGCGACGGTTCGCTTGCATATCGGCGTGCATTACGAAGAGTAGCACATTTACATTTAATAAACCATTCAGATGTGCCAGTCTTCGTAAAGCAAAGCGATATATAATAGTTATAAATCAAATGTGATAAATTTCAAGTAGAATAGCTTTTTGAAATTGTGTTATGTGGTGTACATTATAGTCGATGTATGATTTAACTACTTACATTTAAACATTTTTTTTTATTAATGCAATTAATCTCTTACATGAAATAATTTGTTTACTTGTATTTTTCTCGTCATCTTTATAAAAGTGTGTAATTAATTGTATTTAAAGTATATCATTAATTTTGCGATTTTTATTATCATACTATTACCTCCTTTTTCATTATAGACACGTGTAATGCTGAAATTATTGTAAATATATATATATATTGTATGGTATAATTATTATTGTAGGCTCCAGAACCGGTGAAACCTTGGCCCGGGAATTTACAGGCAACAAAGACAAGTGATGTATGTCTACAGTACAATCATGAGCCCGATATTCCAGGAGTTGACCGAGTAAAAGGTTCCGAAGACTGTTTGTATTTAAATATTTATGTACCCGATAGAAACGAGAATACACCTCTTCTACCAGTTATTTTATATATTCATGGAGGAGCTTTTACATTTGGATCTGGAAGTGCATACGGTGGTAGATTTCTCATGGACAGAGATGTTATTCTTGTCACTATTAATTATCGGTTAGGCCCGTTAGGTAAGATTCACAGAACTTAATAAAAATTAACCAATAAAAAAACACTGTCAAAAAAGTCAATGTGGAGTTATAGATGTGGTTTTTTCGGACTTTTCAAAATATAAATCTCTATATTCTTTAATATAGTAGTTTTTTAGAATGTATCGTTGTCTTAATGCAATAAGGTTTCAAATCAAATTTTTTTTTCAAGAAGGGTCTGATTCAAGTTTTTATTTCAAAAAGATTCTAATTTACTTGTTCATTTTGTTCTTACTCTAAAAAATTGTAAAAATACCTTAATTTTCAAATGAAAAAATGTTAATGATTTTTGACATAATGTCAGGATGATGAAAGGATAAATTGTATATTGCACATTCCTTTTTTTAATAAATGTAATGATTACAATTTAAAAGAAAAACTACACAAAATTTTTTTAAAGTTACATAATGATTAAGTGAATTGGAACCTTCTTGAATAAATATTTGAATTGATACCTTCTTGAAATAAAGCTTTAAATTGGAATCCTATTGCACGTAACGCGACGATATGTAAAAGTTCATGAAAATTTTTTCTACAGGTACAAAAAGTACTGTTATATATAAGGAATAAAGTATTTTTCCAAAAGTCCCAAAAAAAATCCCGAGAGGAATTGCTCGTAAACTTTTTTGATAGGGAAATCTTTATAGAAACTGGTTATTTATTATAAAACAATAATATTTGTGTATCTATAGGGTTTTTAAGTACAGAGGATAACGTAGTGTCAGGAAATATGGGACTGAAGGATCAAAGTATGGCATTGCGATGGGTAAACGAAAACATTGAATCTTTCGGTGGTAATCCCGAGAAAATAACTCTGATTGGTTTGAGTGCTGGTGGTGCAAGTGTACATTATCATTATTTGACGCCTCTAAGTGCAAATTTATTCCAAAATGGTATATCGTTCAGTGGTACAGCTTTGGATTGCTGGACTCAAGCCGAAAATTCTTTAGAAAAGGCGAAGAAACTCGGAGCCCTTATGGGATGTCCAACTGAATGTACAAAAGAGATGGTTACGTGTTTGAGAAGTCGGCCTGCAAGACCAATCGTTCAAGCTGTCCGACAATTTATGGTAAATTTTGTTCATTTATTATATCCTCAAACGTTGTTAAGGGGAGTCCGTAAAGAACAGCTTCACAAATCCACCACCTGAAAATTAGTGAGCAGAAGTGGCGCTGTCGTCAGGTGGGCTGAGTTCATATTCGACAATAATTATGGGTAATTAAAGCAAATAGAAATTCTACCACACAAAACCGAAGTTTGAGCGTCATAATTATTGATGTAATGATTACATGTTGCATATATAATACTTAGCATCGAAAAGTCAGTATTTTCGACAAAAATAATATCGGTGGTGGATTTGTGAAGCTATTCTCTACGGACTCCCCTTAAACATTAAAGATAATCGAAGCTATTTCTACATCGATGGAATGAATATATACTCAATTGTTCCCTGTGACTCCGTGAAGTAAAATTTAAATAGTATAGTAATTACTTATTCCACTATACACATCATATCATAATATCAAGTGCACAAATTTAAAAAGATTACTTATTATTTCATGTAGAAAATTTTGATTTACAATAAAATTATAATATACATTATGTTATTAATAGTATAAGAGTAAAAATAAAATTTTAGCCATGGCTATTCAATCCTTATACTCCTTTCGGACCAGTTGTAGAAAAATCAGAGGATAAGCCATTTATCAATCGTTCACCCGTGGAAATACTTGACAGTGGAGAAGTTCTCGATGTTCCATGGATAACATCTGTAACCAGCGAAGAGGGTCTTTACCCTGTCGCAGGTAAATTTGTCCTCTCTTTAGTATTAAACTGTTGATAAATTTCTGAATAATCAACAAGTGCTCCATAATCGTTAAGGTTGAAAGATAAAAATTTTTTTTTAGAATTTATTGCAAATGATAAGTTTTTGAAAGAACTCGACGAGAATTGGGTATCATTGGCTCCTCACTTATTGGATTTCAATTTTACAATTTCTCAAAATATGCAGAAGGAAGTATCGTTGAAAATTCGAAAACATTACTTGGGTGATAATCCAATTAACCGAGAAACGGCGAAAAAGATCACAAAAATGGTGGGCGATAGGTTATTTGTAGTCGACGCAGAGAAAGCTGCTAGGATGCAAGCTAAAGTGAATAAGAGTCCGGTGTGGTTTTATTACTACAGCTACAGATCCACCAAAAGTCTTAGCGATGCATTTAGCGGAACTAAAGAAAACTTTGGTTTGTTCCTTAATCATTAAATGAAATAAGTTTTATATTTTTTATTCTAAAATTATTAATAATAATTAACTATTTGAATTGATTAGTTTATTATTTATATTATGTAACTTTGTGCTACTAATCTACTTTTATTATTAATTGTAATTAACTTATGCTATTAAATAATAATTAGTATGAAACATTAATTTATATCTGCTAAAATATAAAATAATTTAATTTGCTATTATTTAAATATCATAAAATATATAGTTTAGTCAATTGTACAATATGTTACTAAAACGTATAATGGTGTAAACGTAAATATATCTATTATAATATACCATATATTGTTAAAATATTTTCATTACATTTAATTTACAGGTGTCAGTCATGGCGATGACGTTTTCTTATTATTTGATAATGATTATGTTAATCCCGCAGCAACGGAAAACGATCGAACTATGCAAAATAATTTATTAGATTTATGTGCATCATATGCTGAAAATGGGTATAAAAATTAAAATATTTATTTTTAATTGAGTTACTATTTTTAAAAAAATTTATTCATCAACATACTATTTTCTTGTAGCATAAGCGGTATCCCAAATTGGTCAAAAATAGATCCGTCACAAAAAGATTTTAAATATTTACAAATATCAGGACCAGGAGAATTTAAGATGACAAGCAGCAATAATTTGGGACAAAAGCAATTTTGGAGTTCTATTAATTTCCATGAAAATATTTTAGATTCCGATGAGTCTAAGATTGAACTGTAAAATATGATGTTTGTTTCAATAAGCGTAAATTCGATGATAAATAGATGACTTCTGTCGAATTGTTTTGTAATTAACATATATGTATTGCATGATAACAAATGTTATACAAACGTGACCAGAAAATCGGTGTTTCAATCAACTTTTTCTTTAAACAGTTTTTCTGTAAAATGAAATTGAATACGTTTGAAATAGAATCAACATTTATAATTGTTATATGATCAATAAAATAACAAACAAAATGAAAATTATTTATTCTTAAGTGATTCCTTAGATTCATTAATGCAATTTATGTTAAAATAGAAGAATAATTTTGTAATGTTTGGAATATTCGTGGATATTTCAAAACTTCTTCCAAAAAAAATCTTATTATCAGGGCTGCCCTACAGAGGTATATTTTCTTTGTTGTACTCGCATAGTATGACTTCGTTTACATAAAATGGTAGAGGGCAGAAAAATCTTAAATTATAACACAGCTTCTGCAAAATTTCATGAAACCTTCCGGAAATATTACATAAATATTTCATAAAATATTCCAAAAAAATTCCTGGATTTCTAGAATATGATTAAATAGTTCAATAATATATTTAAAAATAATAATATTACTCAAAATTTTTTCTTTTTGTAATTCCAAGAATATTTCACAAATATTTTATTGGAAGAATATATATGCCATATTCCACGTGAAGTGGTCCGCTCAAAATTTTAAAATGCATCAAATTTTGGGTACACATTGCAAATTTTTTCAAAATGCAGAATAAAATTTTTAGGTACTGGAATCAATTTGCTCAAAAGTTATTCTAACCTAAAAAAGTGAGTTTTTTCAAGTTTTTTTTTCAACACTAGCTGGGTTTACCAATATTTAGCTCAAAATCAATTTTTACTATAGAACATTATATGTAACATTCGTTGCTAATCATGTTTAGAATTTATCCTTCTGGGTTAGAATTTCTAATCTCAAGGTCAATGTCAAAAAAAGTGTAAGTGCGCGACAATTGATTTTTTTATCCAAAAGTCTAAAAGAAAGCTTGGCACAATATCTTTCAAATAGCATTTTTATGGCCTTAATTCAATTCTGTAAAAAGTTATGATAATATAAAGAAACACGAAATTTTTTAAAAAATTTAAATGGGAATTACCATGTTAATTTTAGTAAATTTTTTCTCTTTCTTTAAATTATCATAACTTTTTATAGAATTGAAGACCATAAAGATGCTATACAGACTATTCGAAAGGTATTGGTTCAAGCTTTTTTTAGACTTTTGGATAAAAAAATCTATTGTGGCAAAAATACAAATTTGGTAAAAGTCTATATATTGACATATAGTGTATGAGTACCTAAAAAATTTTTTCTGCATTCTGAAAAACATTTGCAATGTGTGGCCAAAATTTGGTGCATTTTAAAATTTTGATCGGACCACTTCACGTGGAATATCCCATATATATATTTCGGTACGTCCTGGCGCCCAATTACAACTAAAATTAGGATCATACCACATATTAATTATTATATAAATATTACTAATTACTGCTAAGTTATAAAATATGCCGAGTAACGTGGTACATACGTACTTTCTCGCAAAATTAATAACATCCCTAAACATCCATTAAAATCATTAACCTGCCCATTGACTCGTCAATGCAGAAAATATATATAAATACCGATTGAAAAAAAATATTTCCTAAACGCATCTTGCATAGCCGATCAAAAACTAGAAATTTTTTTTTAATAAAACGCGTTTATATATTTTCATAATCGCATCCGTATATCGTAAATTAAGTATTATAATCAAATTATTTCTCAATGCGTAAATCGGGTTATTTTTTATCGAACTCTTGGACGAAGAACGTTATACAGGTGCACGTGGCCGCACAAATTCTCTGATTCGGTTCGCCAACTTTTCCTTCTTATCTCCGCCCACCGCGTGCGCCTTTCCCTCTTATAAAGTACCTTTCCTTCCTTATATCCTTTACTTTCCTTTTTTCTTTTAAATAGCAATTAAACAGGCAGCCTCGGATTTGCTATGTATATATATATATATATGGGGTATTCCACGTGAAGTGGTCCAATCAAAATTTTAAAATGCCCCAAATTTTGGGTACACATTGCAAATGTTTTTCAGAATACAGAAAAAAATTTTTAGGTACTGGAATTTATTAGTTCAAAAGTTATTCTAACCTCAAAAGTGAACTTTTTCCAGTTTTTTTCAACACCAGCTGGGTTCATCGCTATTTAACTCAAAATCTATCAACTTTTACTATAGAACATTATATGTAACATTCGTTGCTAATTATGTCTAGAATTTATCCATCTGGGTTAGAATTTCTAATTTCAAGGTAAATGTTAGATAAACTACATGTCAATATTCAACTTGAAAAAAATCTAACTTCGCCACAATTGATTTTTTTATCCAAAAGTCCAAAAGAAAGCTTGGAGCAATACCTTTCAAATGATCTGTAGCATTTTTATGGCCTTCAATTCTATAAAAAGTTATGATAATTTAAAGAAAGACAAAATTTTTTTTAAAATTTAAATGGGAAATACCATGTTAATTTTTGTGAATATTTTGTCTTTCTTTAAATTATCATAACTTTTTGCAGAATTGAAGGCCATAAAAATGCTACAGACCATTTGAAAGGTATTGCTCCAAGCTTTCTTTTGGACTTTTGGATAAAAAAATCAATTGTGGCGAAGTTAGTTTTTTTTTAAGTTGAATGTTGACATGTAGTTTATTTGTCATTAACCTTGAGATTGGAAATTCTAACCCAGAAGGATAAATTCTAGACATAATTAGCAACGAATGTTACATATAATGTTCTATAGTAAAAGTTGATAGATTTTGAGTTAAATAGCGATGAACCCAGCTGGTGTTGAAAAAAACTGGAAAAAGTTCACTTTTTGAGGTTAGAATAACTTTTGAACTAATAAATTCCAGTACCTAAAAATTTTTTTCTGTATTCTGAAAAACATTTGCAATGTGTACCCAAAATTTGGGGCATTTTAAAATTTTGATTGGACCACTTCACGTGGAATACCCCATATATATATATATATATGTTTATATATATATATGTTTGTATTATATAGGTGCAGTTACGAAACAATCAATTATGATATTAATTATTATTTATTTTGTTTTTTAAATTATTTGATCTGTAAACGTATAGGAATACCGTTTGTTTGCAATGTTTTGAAGTTAAACAAGTATTTTATAAAAAAAATGTACGAAATATTCAATTTTCTTTTTTTATTTATATTATTCAATTACAATATATTTAACTTTAATTATTGATCATTTTCATTAACCGAATAATACAACATTTTTTCTCATCTTTTTTTAAACCAACTGTAATTTCATCAACAGTCACTATATATTTGTAGAATTTAATTGTAAAATAGTATCTAATTTTAACAAAGTTTATATAGAACGAGATGTTATGTTATGTTATATTTTTTAATATTCAAAAATTTTATATTATTTATTTATTTACTTATTATTATATAAGCAACTGATAGATGGAAGTGTAATAATCGTAAATAATAGGATTAAGTTTAAACCTAAAATAATGATTATTAAAAAATCACCGAGTGATAAAATCAAACAAACGACATGAATTATGAACCGAAAAGTTATAAATATTTTAGGAGCGCTTTTTTTAACATCAGCTGTGTTTATCCCTATTTAACTTAAAATCTATCAACTTTTACTATAGAACATTGCATGTGACACTGGTTGTTAATTATGTCTACAATTTATCATTCTGGGTTAGAATTTCTAATTTCAAGGTAAATGTTAGATAAACTACATGTCAATATTCAACTTGAAAAAAATCTAACTTCGCCACAATTGATTTTTTTATCCAAAAGTCCAAAAGAAAGCTTGGAGCAATACCTTTCAAATGATCTGTAGCATTTTTATGGCCTTCAATTCTATAAAAAGTTATGATAATTTAAAGAAAGACAAAATTTTTTTTAAAATTTAAATGGGAAATACCATGTTAATTTTGTGAATATTTTGTCTTTCTTTAAATTATCATAACTTTTTGCAGAATTGAAGGCCATAAAAATGCTACAGACCATTTGAAAGGTATTGCTCCAAGCTTTCTTTTGGACTTTTGGATAAAAAAATCAATTGTGGCGAAGTTAGTTTTTTTTTAAGTTGAATGTTGACATGTAGTTTATTTGTCATTAACCTTGAGATTGGCCGCAGAAATTCTCTGATTCGGTTCGCCAACTTTTCCTTCTTATCTCCGCCCACCGCGTGCGCCCTTTCCCTCTTATAAAGTACCTTTCCTTCCTTATATCCTTACTTTCCTTTTTTCTTTTAAATAGCAATTAAACAGACAGCCTCAGATTTGCAATGTATATAATATATGTATATTATATAGATGCAGTTGCGAACTAACAATCAATTATGATATTAATTATTATTTATTTTGTTTTTTAAATTATTCGATCTGTAAACGTATAGGAATACCGTTTGTTTGCAATGTTTTGAAGTTAAACAAGTATTTTATAAAAAAAAATGTACGAAATATTCAATTTTCTTTTTTTTTATTTATATTATTCAATTACAATATATTTAACTTTAATTATTGATCATTTTCATTAACCGAATAATACAACATTTTTTCTCATCTTTTTTTAAACCAACTGTAATTTCATCAACAGTCACTATATATTTGTAGAATTTAATTGTAAAATAGTATCTAATTTTAACAAAGTTTATATAGAACGAGATGTTATGTTATGTTATATTTTTTTAATATTCAAAAATTTTATATTATTTATTTATTTACTTATTATTATATATAAGCAACTGATAGATGGAAGTGTAATAATCGTAAATAATAGGATTAAGTTTAAACCTAAAATAATGATTATTAAAAAATCACCGAGTGATAAAATCAAACAAACGACATGAATTATGAACCGAAAAGTTATAAATATTTTAGGAGCGCTGTTTTGAACATAGTTAGACTATTTAAATTTTGTATATAATTATCTAAGGAGATGTCGGAGCCAAATTACACAGGAATCTACACTTTTCAACCCAAAAATTCTACCGAAAATATTAAATTAAAAATCTGAAAAAATTCATACGGATAGCTTGAAACATAAGGGAAGCGATATTTGACTTTTCATGTAAATTTAATTTTTGTTAATAATAATTAAATAAAAATTTTATGGTCGGTATTTTTTAGACAAAAAAACGTAACCCAAAAATCGTAATTAAATTAACTATTTCAAAATCTGGAATAATTTGAGTATGTAGTTTAAAACATGCCTGAGGGCTTGACGTTCAGGTTTTTTTCTAAAACTAATTTTGTTTTTTATAAAAAAAATGTAACAAAAGGTATCATAAAGTTCAATCAAAAGGTAACATAAGTTTGACGAAAAATAAAATTGTTTTTTTCCAATATAAATTCTAATATATATGATATATAGGTAGAAGATTTAGCTTTACCGAAAAAATACCTACAATGTACTATAGTGTAATTATGAATTTGTTTTTCAGTTTTCAGTTTTGACTTTTAGGGGATGTCGGACTCAGAAAATGGTCATTTTTAATATTTTTATATAAACAAAAGAATAAATTTTTGAAAAAATCCTGAACGCCATGCCCTTAGGCATGTTTTGAACAGTATATTCAAATTTTGTCAGATTTTTAGATCCGTAATTTACTCTTTTTATTGCGTTGGAAATTCATGTTTTTTTAGATCAATAATTACCAGCCGACAATTGTTTATGAAATTATTATTAACAAGTTTATTTTTTCTGAAAAAATCAAAACGTTATGCCCTCACTTTTGTTTAAAACTACCCGTATGAATTTTTTCAGATTTTTAAATCGATATTTCCAACATAATTCTTATGTTGAAAGGTGTAGATCCCTGTAATTTGGGTCCGACATCCCGTTAATACAACTTAGCATTTTCAAATTATTTTAGCAATAAATTATTGAAAAATTTAATAGCTTTGCGATATATTCCTATTTCTACGACTATAAGGGCCTCTTTTTCTCTAATAATAGCATTATGCTGTAAAAAATTAAAAATTGTCCATGGATTAGTTTTTGAGAAAAAAATTATAATCTAAAATGTAATTTTTATTAAAATTTTGTTTACTTATAAAGTACTCTAATCTGGAACTAACCATATTTTTCGAAGAAATTGTTTTTAGAAAATCCAAAGAAAAGCAATAAAGATCATTTTTTATGTTTTTATTGATACTATATCAAAAGTTTTTTAAGTCACTTGTAAAAAATTCAATCTATTTGAACAGAATTTTTTTATTATGACATTAACATAATATCTTCATAGTATTTTTGGAAGAAAACGTTTTTAAAAAATTTAAAGAAAAATAAAAAAGATAATCTCCATTTAAAAAGTGATATAAAGCCTCTTAAAACGTGATGATATGATTGGTCCGTTGAAACTGTTGAAATTTTAAGTACGCCCTAGAAATGTTTTCCAGAAAACAGAAAAAAATGTATAGTTACTGAAATCCAATTGTTCAAAAGTTATTCTAACCTCAAAATGTTAAATTTTTCAAGTTTTTTTTAACATCAGCTGTGTTTATCCCTATTTAACTTAAAATCTATCAACTTTTACTATAGAACATTGCATGTGACACTGGTTGTTAATTATGTCTACAATTTATCATTCTGGGTTAGAATTTCTAATCTCAAGGTCAATGTCACATAAACTGTATGTCAATATTCATCTTGAAAAAAGTGTAAGTACGCCCTAATAAAATAAATAAAAATTGATTTTTTTATCCACAAGTCTTAAGTTAAGCTTGAAGCAATATCTTTTAAACGGTCTGTAGCATTTTTATGGCCTTTAATTCTGTGCAAAGTTATGATAATTTAAAGAAACACGAAATTTTTTTTTAAAATTCAGTGTTAATTTTTGTGAATTTTTTGTATTTTTTTAAATAATTATAACTTTTTACAGAATTGAAGGCCATAAAATAAACTACAGTTTAAAAGGTATTGCCACAAGCTTTTTTTAAGACTTTTGGATGAAAAAATCAATTGGGGTGAAGATACGTTTTTTAAGTTAAGTTTTTTCAAGGTCAATATTGACATATAGTTTATAAGACGTTGACATTGAGATATGGAATTCTTACCCAGAAGGATAATTTTTAGACACAATTAGTAACGAATATTACATGTAATGTTATATAGTAAAAGTTGACAGATTTTGAGAAAATAGCTGTAAACACATTGGACGTTGAAAAAACTTAAAAAAATTAACGTTTTGAGGTTAGAATAATAACTTTTGAATAAATAGATTCCAGTATCTAAAAATTTGCATCTGGTCTCTGAAAAACATGGTACTTATTCGGAATTTGACCCCCAAAAAAATCATGTTTTTTTGACCCAATCGATTAAAAAATTAATAAAATAAGTTTCTAAATACTTTTTTTAGTGGAGAAATGTGTTTTCGGTCGTTTTTAGTGATTTGTAGTTCGCTTAACCCAAAAGCAAGTTCAGCCCGATAAACGGGTTTATGCATATTTGGGTTATTGGACGGATACAAAAGCAAGTTGAAACTACAGTGTATTGGAAATGGTAAAATAAATCGTGGAATAAAAATTATTTTTTTGCTAAAAATCGACCGGAAACACATTTCTCCACTAAAAAAAGCATTTAGAAAGTTATTTTAATCGACTACGTTAAAAAAAACATGATTTTTTTGGGGGTCAAATTCCGAATAAGATCCAAAAACATTTCCAATTTAGTGTATTTTAAAATTTTGATCGGACCACTTGACGTGAAATGCTCCATATATATATATATATATATATATAAATTTTTTTTTCGATTAATTAAAAAATATAAAACTCTTCATTACCGAAAATCAAAAGTATATAAGGGTGTATATACACACACACACACATAAACACACAGATCCAAATTCTATAAATATACCTATATATATATACACATACCTGATCGAACGCAACGTAACGAAAAAAAAATAGAAAGAAAGAAAAAGGAAAATGTACAAGTATACCGGTTCTTCGTTCTTATCTCCCTCCGCCGTTTCGTCATTTTAATTGATAAGTATGCGGTATATGTATAGGTGGTGTGCACGCGCACACGCACACGCGGGACATATACAGCACACAGCGCTGCACACGTTGTAACCGGTGATCGTGAAATATTTCAGTCGGCATCCAACCGCCACGAAGCGAGGACCATTCTCCTCTCTCTTCCTCTCTCTCGATCGCGTGCATGTATATATATATATACGATCGGTGTGTGTATACCTGTGCATATAGAAGCAAAAATAAAAGATTTTGTATGTGTACGTAAAACGTCTATTCTTCGAAGTATAATAAAAAAAAGTGTGTACGCGCCGTCAAGGCGCGTTTGTTATCAAGCAGGATGGTCGGCAATCTGAAATTGTCGACTAGTTCCCAGTGTATCAAATACCTTATGTTCGTATTTAATTTACTCTTCGTGGTGAGTTTCCTTTTTTTTCTTCTTTTTTTCGATATGTGCATACGTATATGTCTTTATTTATAGGTTGTTGAAACACTTTTGTGTACACGTGGTTATGCAAATTGTTGGTTACATGTATATATATTACGTATGGTTTCTCTGTGTGTGTGTATATATAGGTATACTGTGGACCCATAACGTGAAAGCCGATTTTTTTATATACTTGCTCTCTGTTTTACTTTACGTAAGAAGGACTATATTTATATAGATGTTGTATTTCTTTAAAACGAAAAATAAATATATATATATGAACGATTTTTTTTTTATTTTATCAGTTCGTGTGCTCTTAATCTGGGCATAACGATCGATTATGTATACATATACGTTTTCATATTGTTCTTCGTTTTGTTATCTTTCGAGCGGAATGTCGTTCCTATATACATATATATACATTATGTGTTATTCTGTGATTATATATATATATATAGATAATGTATATGTATATATGGATCATTTCACGTCAAATGGTCGGATTAATACTTTAGAGTGCACCAAATTTTAGGAACAGACTGGAAATGTTTTCAAGAGAACATAGAAAAAAACTTTTAGATGGTGAGAAAAAATTTGTTCAAAATTTATTATAACCTCAAAAGTGAGTTTTTTTCCAAGTTTTTCTTCGACAGCAGCTGATCGTATCGATATGTATCAACTTTTATTATATACGGTTGGAACAGTGGTTGCCAATTTCCTCAAGAATTTATCCTTCTAAGTTAGAATTCTTAACGAAATGTGAATCTCAAAATAACAGAAAAATTAATGATTTATTTTAAACGAGGAATTCAATTTATCGAAAAAAGACTGTAACAGTACTGTGTTTTCTTTGAAGATAATATGAATTTTTAAGAAAGTTTTTATTGATAAATCAGCGAGATTTTTAAGCAGCCGTGCAGCATTGTTTTCAGCTATATATTACCGACCAAAAAATGGTTATTTCTACATAATTCATTTTAAATTAATTATTTTGAAACAATCGCTTTGTAACGGTCTTCTATTTTCTTTCAATATTATCTGTAAATTTTTTCAGATTTTTAATTCCATTAGTTTTTAAAATTTTTGGGATTTTAGAGGTAGGTTCCTGTAATTTGGGTATCACATCTCCTTGGGGGTTCCATACTCAATTTTACAAATTTATTACTAATAAACACGATTGCCGGTAAGGTAGGGAGGATAAATATTGACTATGGCACCCCGTTAACCAAAATATGTATACACTCATCTCTCTGAAACAGGTAAGCATGTTACCTCTTTCTGTGAGACTGAGAAACTTAAAATTAAAATCTTAAAACAACCTAAAAAACAAATCATTATAATTTATTCAATAATCATATTAATATTTGTACGTATATAATCTATTAATAATTATTATTATCTATTAATTATTTCGTATATCTCGCTCTGTAACGATATTCGATTTCCTCTCCACAGTATCCGTAGTTTTTTTTCAGATTTTTCGTACAATTAGGTTATAAAATTTTTGGGAATTTCTATAAGTAGTTCACTGCAATGTAGGTGTCGCATCACCTTAATGTCAGGGTCAATGATCCATAAATTATATAAGTCAAAATTAATTTTTTAAATAAGACGACTACGTTACAATCTATTAATTAATTGAAAAATTTTAAAAACAACTTGAAGCTTTGAATATTCTCGGTGTGGTTCGTAGAGTGTAATTCGCGTGTAAGTCTGTAAAAAGCTATGGTAATTTAAAAAAGTGCAAAAAAATATAAATCGTTATTTAAAAAAAAACAAACTTGAAAAAACTCACTTTACAGGCACATTTACGGTCGTGTTTCCGAATCAAGTAAACTTAAATTAAAATTGCAGAAACTCATTTTTTAGGGTTAGAATAACTTTATAAGAAATTAATTTTAGCTTAATATTTTTCTTTTGAATCTGTTTTCTGGAAATCAATACCAATCTGTACATGAAAGGAGAATACCCATAAGTGTCGAAATGTTGTGCAACTCAAAAATATTGGCTCATTCTTAAGTTTTAATATCATGACGTTACATTTTCAAAAAAAGGATAATATATGACAAAAGGAAGAACTACAATTAACAATCAAAGTTTTATTATCAAGGCTATGTCGGACTTAATAAAATAGTCATGTTTTATGTTTTTGTATGAACAAAAGAATGATTTTTTTAAAAAATATCCTGAACGTTAGGCCCTTAAACATGTTTTAAGGGGGTATCATACTCAATTAAAAATTCAAAATACGCGCTACAAAATAGCAGGCGAAAAAACAACTAATTTACTTATAATAATTAATAAAAAAAATTTACGCAAAACCAGGAGTTAGTTGCCCTCCGTTATGTAATTATCTATCATTTTACAAAATTTCAAGTTATTATAACAATATGTCGCCGAAAAAACCTTGAAAAACGCAATTTTTTTATATTTTACAAGGTTTTCTCGGCGACATATTGTTATAATAACTTGAAATTTTGTAAAATGATAGATAATTACATAACGGAGGGCAACTAACTCCTGGTTTTGCGTAAATTTATTTTTATTAATTATTATAATTAAATTAGTTGTTTTTTCGCCTGCTATTTTGTGGCGCGTAATTTGAATTTTTAATTGAGTATGATACCCCCTTAAATGATATACCTAAATTTTTTCAGATTTTAACATTCATAATTTAATGAAGATGTTTGGATTGGAAGTTTATGTCGCCTTTTTTGTTGAACAATTATCGATAAAAATTATTTATTCACTTATAAAAAAAATTATTTTTTCTTTAAAAATGAAGATGTCAGGCCCTTCCTTATATTTTAAGCTATCCATGTGGGTTTTTCCATATCTTCAATTCAATATTTTAGATGTAATTTTTGCCTTCAACATTTCTTTAATATTAAAAGTATATCATCTGTATATAAAATTTTTGCAATATAACTGTTCTTCCAATGCATTTCATGGACATTCTCCTTTGGTGCATTTTTTAAATTTTGATCCGACCAGTTGACGCGAAATAGCCTCTCTCTCTCTCTATATATATATAGGGAGAGAGAGAGAGAGAGAGAGAAGTACTTTGGTGTTACCCATCCGTGATAATATTTATATATATCTGCGATGTCTGTTTTACGTTTACACGAGTTATTCTATATTTTTTTCGGTTTATCGATATAGGCTATATATATGTACATGTGTGTGTGTTTGCGTGTGCGTGTGCGTGTGCGTGTGCGTGTGCGTGTGCGTGTGTGTATGTATGTATCACCACGACCGGAAAAGAAAATTTTTATTTAAAAAAACGATTTTGTAGAATATATGTGGTAGATTGAGTGATTTCTTAGAAACGAATGACGCATTTATATATTGTGATAAAACTATATATACATGTATTGTTACAAACAAAATAAATTTTGAATAACTTAATAAATTGAAAATATGATATAGATTTAACATGGTTTTTTTCGTTTAATTGAATGATTTGGACTGAAACGATTTTTTGAAAAGTAGTGAGAATATTTTTGTTTCACTTTATATATTATGCAAAATTTGTCTAAATATTAATTATATTTCCTCGTATCCATAATTGTATTCATGAATTGTTATTTTTTACAACTCATATTACGAATTCTTCCTTGCCGATTTTTTAGAAAAATATCTTGTAAATTTGTATTATGGCATTTGATTGAATTAATTTTACAGATGGATAGCAAAAACAAAAAATACTAAAAATATTACATATATAATTGTATTATACACTTTCTTTATATTTATATTTAAAGTTATCTTAATAATAATTTTTATTTCCACATTAATATTTTTAGTTTCCAGAATTAAATTATCTATACTCATTGAACTTGGTGTAGGGGCTACGATTTGTAGCACACCATGGACTAATGATTAAGAATATTTATATATTCTGTCTCGTACAGACCGTTAAATTTAATATCAAATAAAAAAACACTTTTCTTTCTTTTTAATTTATCGTATCCTTTGATCGGGATGATGCACATTACATACACAACTGTCGAGTGATAAAATTCATAGAACAATATGTATTTCAAGGAAGGAATACTTTTAGTTAGATTATTGATAAAAAAAGCGCTTCTTCTCTAATTTTTTACATACTCTTTTATTTATTTAATAATGAATCAAGAAGAATTCAGTATTGGGACCCCCTTATGAACCTAGTAAAAAATATATCGTAATTTCGGAGAAATAAATTGTCAAATGTATTGTCTGGAGAGCTTTGCAAGACCAACAACTTTCTCAGGCCATAAGCACTTAAGGAGTTGTGAGACTAAAAAAATTGCAATCGTTATTTTTTTTAATTAATAACGGGTTGACTTTTTCAAAAAAATCTCTCTGTAATGCTCTTCTACTTGCTTTGAATAATATGTACGATTTTTTTCAAATTTTTTTATCACTAAATTATCGAGCGTGCAACCGCAAGGATCAATTTTTCACTTAATCGCCCCTAGTAGAAATAGTATTCCATTAAATAGGTAATAAATAGATATTCTAAATAGAATGGTTGAAAAATGGGTGAAAAATAGGCGAAAAATGTCCCCATTTTCATCCTCCCGGTGAAACGCTTTTTCTCCCAATTTTTAATCATTAAATAGACTAAAATATAAATTTTATTCTGTTTTGAGCTAATTTTTAGCTTATAAACATATATCAGATTTGAGTCTAGTTATGTGCTATTAAATGTCTATCAAATACTGGAAATATAACAGAAATTAGTTGTAAATCAGACGAAAACGTTAAAAATCCATTCGAAACTATACGAATTTTGTAGTTTACTGTTACCGGAAAGCTGGAAACATTATTCCAATGTCTTGAGGTTATGGTAATTCTATACTTAAGTGTTAAAAAAATGGATGAAAAAGCGTTTCATGACAAGGTATTTAATACCAATATTTAATTCCTAGTTCTTAGAGTCAAATTTCTACTAATATATATCATTCGGTTTGTGAACGCTGGAGCACAAATTAGTGATACATTGACTCTGTATTTTCTATTTTTTATCGAAACGTAGTTACAAAAAAAAAATTGATTTTAAATTTCAATGAAAATGTAAGAAAAAAAATAGCTAATTTTATTCATTTCTCGCTATTATATGGATATATTTGCATCGAAACCAATTTTTTCTTCAACTACGTTAGTAAAAAAAATACAGATTCATTTTTTATCTTAAAAAACGTTAATTTAACAAAAAGCAATAATTTGTGTACATTCGACTGAACACAATTTTTTTTTAAAATTATAGTTAGGTCCAAAACAAATTTTTGTTCCGTTTAGGCGTTAATAGTTTGCTAATATACTACTTTTTTAATGTAGACGACTAATCACGAGTTTCGATTATACATATGACTAAAAAAAGTAAATGTATACAATAAAAAAAATCAACTCGCTAGATAGCGAAAGATTTGATAACAGTTTAAAAAAAACACAAGCTATACATATATATTCATACATACATACATATATGTACTTGCGCGTATACATACCGTTAATACAGTTTGTAACAATTGTTTTTTCTTTTTCTTTTGTAAATTATTAAAAAGCTATAAAAAATATCTCTTCCTGCTATTACAAACCTATATAATACTTGTTACATATATACATACGTTACGTAAATACTTATATAGACATAAACAGTGATTAAAAAAAAAGTAATAAAAAATAATTTGTATAATATAAGTACTTCATATAATACGTATTGAAACGATATATTTATGATCGTGTGTAATCGGATCTAGTGAAAATCTTTTGTTATCGGCGACAAATAAGGTTTATGTGTATGTATAACGAGTGTGTGTGTGTATGTGTGTATTATATACGCGTCATCAAGTCGCGTCTATACCGATAAGGTGTACAATTAATAACGATCGTTTGTAGGTACGTATATACGTATGTATTGTAAAATATTTTACGTATACATATTACATATACGTATTTTCTTTATATATATTTATATCGCGAGGTGTGGGTCGGAAAAGTAAAAAACATTTTTTTGGGCCATAAAGTATTTATTTCATTTTTTATTTGGAAATGTATCACGTTATATGGAAATTCTAGATTTATTATCTTTTCAAAAATGTGTATATTGTTGACGAACGGTAGTGTGTATACAAATAAATTTTTATATATAGTTTAAAAATTACGTAAACTTTAAAGTTTTATTTCTACCATAAAAATTGACGTACATAGAAATCAAGAATTTCAAAGTTTATTGTAACAGGTATCAAGCTTGCTAGGTCAATTGTATTGATACTAAAATTTTAATCGTTTAAATCTGCAATAAACAAATTATAAAAAATTATTTTAAGAACTCTTATAATTTGTTGCTGCTCTTTAAAAAATTAAGCGATTGAAAAATATGTAGGAGTGAAATGTTGTAGCTTTTTTCAAGAGCTTTTAATTGTTTTCTTTTTTTATAAAATTTTGTAACATTAAGTAAAATAAAAAAAAATTTCCTACAGTAATACAGATTTTTAATTTTCCGTATTACATTTTTTTCATAGTTTATTAACTTATTATTTATATAGAATAAATATAAATAAATATCCAATGAATTTAAGACAAGAAACTTTAAAAAATTAACAAAAAAAATTTTTTGTCATAATTTGGCTCAAAAAACTCGGCCACGAACCTATCGATGGTCAAAAATCAGATAATATTGTTGGCTATTGAAAAAATTTGGTTCATTAAAATATATTTGGTCGTACATTAGTTTTTTGGATTTTAAGTTTTATTATGGTTGTAAAGTGTAATAAATGTGATAATTAACACATCTATAAGATGTTAACAAATTCTTCTTTAATCTTATAAGATTTTTTTTCTATTCTCTATATTTCTTCGAAAATGATCAAAAGACGTTCTAATTTGATTCATTTATTTTTTTTACCTATTTGTTTTTTTTCTAAAACCATTTAAAAATAAAAAAAAGTTAAATTGATATAAAATTTCTGAAATATTTTTATTAAAAATGACATTTATTACTAATTACTAGTTATGACCTAAATTAAATGAATCTGTGTCAAATCATCTCATCCCTAACCATTTTTTTAAATTGATTTCACAGTCTTTAAAACTGTTAGATTTTTATTGATTTTATTTTTACGTTATTAAATAAATTTTTTCTCCTCTTACTATTTTGATTCTGATGTTTTTGGGCTGTAAAATTTCTGTCAAGTTAGATCATTCAATTGATTATTAATTTCATTTAGTAGGTATTTTAAAATTGCTTACATCTTTCGTCTTTGACGTAGTCTTTTTAAAGAACAGCTGTTTCCATTCTAACGCATGGGCGAAAAATCATTTCATCATACAAGACAAAGTGTCAATATTTTTTATCCTAAATTCTTTTTTGTTTATTAAAAATTTCTAATTTACATTTAATTAATAAAATATCCGATTTTTTCAGTATACGAATCTAACCTAAAAATACATGAAAATTGATAAATTCGGATATTCTTGAGATTTGTTTATTTAAATAAAATATAAAATTATTAATTTTTATTCAGACACCTAAAAATATTATTGAAATATTATTTTTACCCGAACATTACTTAAAAAAAATTTGTAATATTAATACATATATAATATATCTTATATCTTATATTCACGATACTGCAAAAGGATCGTTAAAAATTTTAATTTAATGGGTAATAATTAAAGATAGTATATAGCATACGTTTGCAATTAAAAACTAAAAAAAAAAAAAAATTCGCTGCGGACAGGATTCGAACCTGTGCGGGTAGAACCCAGTGGATTTCAAGTCCACCTCCTTAACCGCTCGGACACCGCAGCCATTGGACCCATTTTCGTTAAGTACTGGATAAAAAGATAGCGCTACTAATATGCGGCTACTCGTGTTTTTCTTTCTTAAACATTCGATATAACTATTTTAAGAAGATATGACAGCCAATTTACAGGGATCTACCATTAAAAACCCAAAAATTTTCAAGAATTGTTAAACTAAAAAACTGAAAAAATTGATACGTCACAGTTGAATAATATAGAAGAAGCTAACAGAAAGATTTTTTTAAATAATAATTTTAAATTAATTAAAAATTACTAACCACGTTTCGTCGGTAACGATTAGGTAAAAATTGATTCTTGCGGATGCACAAAAATCTCGATTTATTTAGTGATAAAAATTTTTTGGTGACAGTCAACCCATTATTTATTAAAAAATAAAAAAGGATTTGATTTTTTTGTCACATACCTCCTAACACAAAATTTAATATTTTAATTTATCATATTTACTGTTTTTTATAGATTTTTTTACTATTAAACAATTCATTTGTTCTACGTAAAATAGCATTTACATATATTATGTTTTATTAAAAATCCATATAAATTTCGTTATGTATATATGTGTGCTTGCAAACTTTTTACGGGAAAGAGAAAAAAAAGTAGAAAATAGAAGCAGAGCAAACGAAGCCAAGGAAATGATTCTAGTCGCATCTTAACCAGAAAGACTCGATAGACTATTACAGAAGACTTATATCGACGTTGTTCTATAAAAAATATGTCCATTGTCTTTAATTACTTTGATATTGACCTGTATAGCCCTTTTTGGTGTAGAAAAACAATTTTATTTTACAAATATTAAACGAATTAACAATTTATTACAAAAAAAAACATTTATGTTTTTTGATTTATGCACGGAGAAAAATTCTTGATAATTTTTACCCTGTAAGAATAGTAAAAGTGGGACAAACTGTCTTTTCTGGAAAAATTTACCCGGTTTTCGGTTAAAAATTACAAGAACTTAGGATAAATTTTACCATGCAACAGGGTAAAAATTATCAGAAATTTTTCTCCGTGTGTGCACAAGTAGTATGTGTAGTCAATATACTTAAGTAATATAAATATAATTTAATTTTGTATACATATATATAATACATGTATAAAAAATATATAATGCATATTTAATACTAAAAAACTTATATTTTCATATATTTTAATATAAAATCAGCGCATATGTTTCATTCCTCGGCAACAAAATGTCGTAGCTGAAAAAACTCGACGGTATTCAAAAGAACAGATAAAAACTTTTAAAAAATGTTATTACCAAAATTAAAAAATTTAAAATTGCGTTTTTAAGAAGTATTAAAACAAATGAACAGTCGCAAAATATCTGTTTTTTTAAACCGCTGCAGTTCTACTTTCCGTAACGACAGCTCAAAAAAACCTACGGATTTTGAAAGGTATTTTCTTTAGCTTTAAAATGAGCGGTCGAACGTTTTTTTTTAACTTTTTTTGATCAACGTTTCAGTATTTTTTGTGAAAATACACGTTTATTTGTAAATGGGAAAATTTTAGAGAAAAATTTCATGGAGAGAGAAAAAATGCGATTTTACTCGCAGAATATAAATTTGCAGCTTTTAAAACGAGATTTGAACAAAAATAGCATGTCTATAAATTATAAAAATGTGTTAGATGTTAGTAAAATGTTTAGATATGCTAAAAAATTAGTAAAATTAGTTAGAATTTTTTTGATGATAACCAATTTAACCGGCATAATTATTCTAAATTAAAATTTAATTATATTTCGATCTTACAGTACATTAATTATAAAAAATAATATAATATTAATTATAAGAAAGAAAAAATATAATAAAACGTTGAAGATTGAATTTTTTTAATTAATATTGAGACATCACCTCCATTGACGAAACTGCTCTATTAAAAATTATGAGCTTAACATAAAAATCAGCCACAATAATAAAATATTTGCTTAAAAACTCTATGCTGTCGTGAATTTCTTAAGCGTTCCGGCCAAACTTGTCTATTATTTTCCAAAGTTGTAATTATTAGTCTTGGTTAGTTATTGGATAATTGTTAGACATTTATTGACGAATTATTCGATAATAATTAATATTGACTACTAATTATTGGTAACATATTGGCTATTGATTGATGGTCAAGTATTGGTTAGTTATTTGTGAATAACTATTGACCACCTTTTATTTTTAAAGTATTTGGTCAGTAATTTTTCATGAACTATTGGTCACACTTATTATGGGTAAAGTATTGACCAATTATTTTTGTAAATTAAAAAATAATTATTTAATTCTTTCAGTTCATTATCTATAAAAAAAAATAATAAAATATTAATGATAAGAAATAAAAATAATAAATAATCAAATAAAATAAAATTGGGCACTGACCCTGACTTATATATAATTAGAATTCTGAAAATATAATTTTAATGTATATTATAAATAAATAAAGGATTAATTACCTATTTGTGCAGTTGTGAATTTGTTAACTGTAGTTTCGTGCATGATTTTGTTCTTTTTTTAAGGTGTAAGTGTTATGAAGAAGATTCAACCCAAATTCCACGTTTATGTTTTAATTAATATTATTCGACAATCGGCATATAAGCATAAATTATTAAAGCGCATATTAATAAATTTAAATTTTTATCACTTTAAGTCCTTAGTATACAAATCAAAGAATTTATGAAATATTCCTTACCCCAAAAGCAGGGAAATAAGTCCGTAGTTAATGATCAAAGAATCGTTTCAACTTATAACCTTAAATAAAAGCTCAAATTCTACAAGCGAATGTTCTCCATACTTCCAAAAAAATGATATAAACGTAAAGTTTTATAAAATTAATCTAAACCGTTTATTACCTGGTGTTTACCAAAAAAATTAACTTAAAATTACAGAAATTTTACACCACTATATAGAAAATTTGTATATATTTTTAAACATAAAATCTTAATGTTTCAGATCACTGGGATAATTTTACTGTCGATAGGATCGGTGATACAAGGAATTTACTACAACTACGAGCATTTCCTAGACAGCCGGTATTTCTCGGTGCCGTCTCTTTTGATCGCAGTAGGCACCATCATATTCTTCATCGCGTTCTTCGGATGCTGCGGTGCCATACGCGAGAACTATTGCATGATCGTTACGGTAAAAAAGAATTTTAATTTCTGTTTTTTTTTTCTATTATATAGTTCACACGAATTTTCCTTGTCAATATATCGATAAAGGGATATACGAAAAAATCCGAGTTTGTAGAAATATTCAACAATTTGTTATAATATTTCGAGGTTATAAATGGTAAAACGCTTATATTTTCCCATAGATCGTCGACAACGAATGTCGAATTTGTTAATTATAAAATTGTTTCAAGATCTAGCAGAGTAGTACAAACACTTAAAAAACGAGAGATAATTTTATTTATTTCAATGTGACTCTCTTGTAATATATATCTAGTTGTTTTTTCGTCTGCTATTTTGTGGCGCGAAATTTGAATTTTGATGTGTGTATGACACCCCCTTAATCTAATTGAAGAAACAAAGCAATATTTTATAAAAATTGTTTAAGACAAAAAAAAGAGAATTATATGCCACGGTAATTGAAATGTCAAAAAATATTGCAGTTCACCACATTGATGGTCTTGGTGTTCATATTGGAATTGTCAGCTGGTATATCCGGCTATGTCTTGAGGAGCGATGCCCATGAAATCATCCAGGACAAGATGTTGAAGAGCATGGAGAAATATACAATCAATTCAAACGACGAGATCACTGTTGTTTGGGATAAAATCCAAAGAAATGTAATTATTTTCGTTGACTATATATAAAACCTTTATCAATTTAAAGGGAGTGAGATAAGTCATATATTTTAGCAAAAAATATCGATCGTCACATTTATATGTGGAAGACTCCATGTCAAATAATCGAGTCAAAAACTAGAAATCACATTAAATAGTTGCGACCTACACAAAATCATTTGAATAATTTTTTGGATTTTTATCTTATGTTGGTGCAATGTTACAAGCATTTAAAAAATTAGCATTTTAGCATTTTCAATAACTTTTAACTAAAAAACTGTCAACTTTTTATCGTATACGTTAAATGGGAAGAATCTTATATATTTAAAGAAGAATCTTAAAAATATGCAAAAATGTTAATTACCACTTCTATATTATACTTTAAAAGGATAATAACTATTAAAATCCAAAAAAAGGAATGACACGAGCTTCAATTTTTTCTTATGGCCAACAATATTATATTTTTTTGACCCTCGACAGGTTTATGGCCGAGTTTTCTCAAAAATGCTGACAATGCAAAATTTTCGAAAATTTTTTAATTTTTGACCTAATCACTCAACGTGAAATCTCGCATACATATTTAACGATGTTTGCAGCGTTTTAACTTGTATATATGCATATCGATTTTTTTCACTTAATTTCTTTTTTTTTAATAACTAGAAAAATTAACGTTTTTTCATTCGAACGGTAATATAATCAAGTGTGCACTCTCCCATTAATTATCGAGAAACCGAAAAGCTAAAGAAAAAATTTTTTTAGTATTAATTCAATTTTTTTTAGTATCGTATCCTAATACATTTTTTTGGGTATAATTTTAGCGTTTAAGTACAAATTTGTATCTCATAATCTATATAAATTTTAGGTGCATTTTAACATAACTTTGAAACTTTATAAAAGCAAGGAATCGATTACACTTCGAAATTTACCAAATTACATTTTACAACATTTTTTTTTAGAATAATTGCAACGGTCAAGTACATAATTACATATAGCAACCTAGAGAACTATCCAATTGCGTTACCTCAAAACTTTGTACAAGAGCAAGGTGTATACACGTATCTTATACGAATCCAAAATCATTACTTTCCGAAAAGAAAAGCTCTCAATAAAATAAAATAAATAAATGTAAATTATTTATTAATAAATTAAATGTATAGTAATAAATAATTAATCGTAATTTTCTATGTAACAGCTTGAATGTTGCGGCACCAACAATGCTACCGATTGGGTGAATGCATTTAAAAATGAAAACCAGACGATAACACCAGGCCACTTACCAAATTCATGCTGTTCTTTTAAATCCGGCTCGATCGGTCCAGACCCGTGCACAGTCGAGAGTGCAAATATGTATAAAACTTCCTGTCTGAGTGTGGTCGAGAATTTCATTAAATTGCACGCGGTACAACTAGGAGGTGCCGGTATTGGAATTGCTTTTATACAAGTAAGTTTATTCTTATTTATACATATAAATTTACTCTCTCCCCTGCTCAATTTTTATCCTTCCTTTATACCTTATGGGGATGTCTGATTGAGAAAATAGTCATCATTTACTTTTTTTTATTAACAAATGAATAAATTTTATTTAAAAAAAACCCTGAACGTCAAATCCTTAGGCATGTTTCAAATAATATAACCAAATTTTTCCAGGTTTTTAAATCCATAATTTGATTACCATGTTTGGGTTGAAAGTTTGTGCTTTTTTTGACTAATAATTAACCAATCTAAAATTATTAATTTAATTATTATTAACACAAATGAATATTCTTTCAAAAAATCAAAACGTCAAGCCCTTCCTGATGTTTTAAGCTGAATTTTTTAAATTTTTAATTGAATGTTAGACATGATTTTTGGGTTGAAAGTTGCAGATTTCTGTAATTTGGGTCATCCCACTATAGACGTATGTTATGAGATGAAAATTAACTATTAAGTATGCACATTATCTTACTGAAAGATTTCAACTTACTTTTCGCAATTGTTCGAAAACTACGAAAAATTTATGTTCACATATCGCGATCGATTGTTAATAAAGGATGGGCAATCAACTTTTCAAATTTTTCAAAGCATATTTATAAAATTAATAGCCAGTATATTTCTACTAGGATCATGTCTAATTTTATACTTTTCAGTCGATGCAATATTTTCTCTGTAGAAAATTTAAAATAATTATCTTAATTACTTTTAATCCAAAATAGTCCAAAATTGATCCAATTAACTTAATTAATTAACTTAATTAATTAAGCAGGAAATTCGAATTTCAGATCAAATTTTTACCGTATCTTTGTTGTATTAACCTGGAACTTCGTATAATGACGTATTATTTAATAATCTAGTGCAGTTCTCTATTTGTTTTTTCCAAAAAATTGCATATTTTTAAAAATAAAAGTAATAATATCCGAAAAAACAACAGGTTTACGCACGTCAATTAAAATATAGAGTTTTATTTAAAAAAAAAAACTAAATATTTATTCTAAATTCTATATGAAGGCTTTTTCCGAGAATACTCTTTTTAAATCTGACATTTATTTTATAAGTAAAGTCAAATCTATGTTATTTTAGCGTGATAAATAAAAAAAAGTTAAGATTTTTAACATATTTTATTGTTTAAATTGATTTTTATTAATTTTTACAAAATAAATGCCAAATTCTGTACGAGCATCCTGAAAAACCCTCTATGTAGATTTCTGAGGAAAAGGATACATATTAAATAAAAAGTCCTATTTAAGAAGATGTGATATCTCAATTACAAGGATCTACCTTTAAGATCCCAAAAATATCCAGCAAATATATTTAAAAATCTGAAAAAATTCATACATTATGTTTGAATTATATAGAAGCTCACAGACTAAATTTTTTGAAATACGAAATTAAAAATTATAATAATCACTTTTCGTCGACAACAAATAGATGTACAATTGATCATTACGGCTGCACAAAAATCTCAATCATTAAATTTTAAATATTATGGAATTTAATTTTATTTAAACAATAAATAGATATTTGAATGTTTCAGAGGTTTTTTCGTGATTTTATTTCTCCTATAGATTTTTAGGAAAAAAGGAGAAAAAGACACACAATTTAAAAATAATATTAAAAATTAAACTTAATAATTAATTCGTAGCTTTTTATTATTTTTACTTTATTACAATTAATATTTTATTATTATTTTTATATAGTTTATGGACTATAGAAAATCAAAATATAATTCTGTTTTGATTGATATTAAACTTAATTAACTTGTACAGTGAAAAAACAAAATTTATCAAATCATTAAAAATCGCTATATATAATACAGTTCAGAACGTCCAAAGTACTTATTATTCCTAACCTCAAAATGTATACGAAAGCATAGAAACAATATATGTATAAATATTTAATCAAATACATTGACAATGTTCTAAAAAAATTTCCGTAAAAGAAGAAACAAAATAAGAAGCTAATCTACTTTTATTTCAATTTCCAGGCACTGGGTATCTGGTTCTCAATTTACCTGGCAAAAGCAATCAAAGGAAATTACGAGAACATGTAACCAAAATCGGGTGAAACAAAAAAAGATGCCAGCTAAAGAAAAAAAACAATAACCTTATCGTTCCTGTGGTTTCACCAAATCACTCACCTCGACGCATATATCCTCGAGCGATCCTCTACATATATATATATTTTTTCCAATAAAATACAAAACTGCTGTACAAAAAAATAGTTTTTATCTTTCAAAGTTGTCATTCGTTTATAAATATATATATATATAAATGTAAAAAAAACAACGTCAAACAGAAAAAAGTGACGTTTATATGTATCACTTGATTTTTTACGTTAGTCGAAAACACTGTTCGATCGTGCCATTTTCTTCTCTTTTTTTAAATGTATATCCGTGATTATTGTTAAATATATAATATACATAAACACAATCAATGTTATACTGTGAAAATCAACAATTTGTTCTAAAAAAAATAACCCACGTGCGTATTTACTATATTTACATTGTACATGTCATTGAGTAAATTTTACTATAGATAAATGTGTGCATTATATTTTCAAATTCGAAATTTTTTTTTAATTAGTAGGCTATGTAGACGATTATAGTTTTGCAATGTATGACGTTAAGTGACAATTACATGTATAGTGTGTAATTAACCAACGCGTTAATGCACTGCACACACATACATCACATACCTAAAAGAGAAAGACAACGTGTTTACAAAAAGTTTGTTTTTATTAAAATTCAATTATATTAATTTTAATGTATATATAAAGTACAAGGTGTTCGATTATAAACAAACCATCCACAAGTTCACGAAAACAACGAGTTCTGAAAGGTGTAGGTCATTACAGCTGGACATCAAAAAACAGTGACCTTGAATTTGACCTTCAGTTTTGATTTTCAAGGATAAGTCGAAGTTCTCTTAAGTTTTTAATGGGAAGCTGATATATATATATATACGAACTGGGTAATGTAAATAATTTTTTTTTCGATCTTTTTACGCTCCCGAGTGCGGGGGAAATAATCTACACATACATATAAATACGGTGATAATTAAATTTTTAACCCCGGCAATTTTTTTATATAAATATATTATTTATAATAATCTTTGTGCTCACTAAATTTCTTGGAGTGATAAAGAAACACAGGAAAATCACTATTTTAGAGTAAAAAAAAACTAACAAGGAGAATACATGACCTCCAGGAAACGGATCTTATCCTGACTTTGATATATCTTTTGTAAATGTAGAAATATGAAAAAAGCCAAGTTATTCCTTGCCAGTAGCCACTTTTACGAAAGTTATTCGACATCTAATAATAATTTCAATGAAAATTACTTCCAATTTGATCACTTTCAACTCTGAAATAAATAGTAATAGGCGCTCAAACCAAAAACCAGAAGAAAGTTGAGTTCAAGTAGATATGGTTTATAAAAAAAGAAGCTCAAATTGCTTAATTTGGAGGAAAGTTATAAAGAAAATAAGAAGTTAAAGAAATTACAACTAAAATTTAATATAAAAAATTTATTTTATTCAGTCTAAATTCTTTAATTTCTAATTTTCTTCATAACTTTGCTTTAAATTAAGCAATTTAAGCTTCATTTTTCAAAACACTATATCTACTTGAACTAAACTTTCTTCAGGTTTTTGGTTCAATTGTTTATCTTTATTTGTTTTGGTAATTTTTATTGAAATTATTATTAGATGTCGAATAACTTTCGTCAATGTAGCCACTGGCAAGGAATAACTTGGCTTTCTTCATATTTTTATATATTGCAAAAGACATCCCTGTTAAAAAAATTCACGCTGATTCAGTTTTGATTTCATATTGATTTCAATTTGATTATATTTATATTCAAATTGAAATCAATATGAAATCATCACCGAATCAGAGTAAAATCAGTACTGAATCAGCAGTAACTTTTTCCCAAAACGCAGAATTGAATTGGTACAAAATCAGTACAAAATCACGATTGAATTTTTCTGCTGAAAAATTTAGTACATTTATTCAAAATTTATTTCATAATTGTTAGCCCTGGCGTCTCTTACGTCAATAAATAAACAATATAATATTAATTTGTGCATATTAATTTCTCCGTATGTATTAAAACGTAAATATCTCTTTTATGGTTTAAAATTATTTTTTGTATTTTTTTAAAACCAATAAAATAGAGATATTTAAGTTTTAATACATATGGAGAAATTAATATCGTACAAATGAATGAATATTACTCCCATACTGATTTCAGTATTTTCTATTGCATGATTTACTATCTTCTATCTGCTACATTCACAACAGTTACAATAAGATAATGAAAAGATATTTGTAGACGTTTCAAAAAGCCTAGTTACAATTAATATGAAATTGCAAAATATATTACTAAATATATTGTGACGTGGTATTCGCGTACCCGGGTGAAATTAATTATTATTAATAATTAAAATTAACCGTTGGGCCGCGTTGTCCAATACCGCGCACAATTAATTTATTTTCCGAACTGCGGGCTGTCGCCAGGAACGCGAGTTCCCTGGGACGTACGGTATGGAGGATTCGGGCGATCCTCCTTGCCTCGACACGATGTATAAATTATTAAAATGTCGGCGGGAGCGGGGAGAATAAAAGAAACACACTCAATTAAAATAAAATGAATAAAACATTTATTTTAAATAAACTAATTAACAAAATGGCCATCCAGGCCGTGTGCCGCGACAATGTTACTTCGCGCGGGCGGAAGTATCGGGAGTCAACCGGATCGAGACCCTCGCCTGCGGTTGACTTTGCCCCGATCTCCGCTATTCGGGTACCGGCGTACCCGAATACACTCCCGAGGTCTCACACACACATACACTCGGGATAATGGGGGGAACGCGCGGTAGTATATAACACACTTACCGGGGTGCGCCCCGTGGATGGCCCAGCCGATCCGTGTCCCTTTGTCCTCCTGGGCAACGGAGGACGACGTCGGCTGCGGTGGTGGAAGGCGGCCCTGTGCCGCGGCGAGTGCCTCGCGAACCGCGTCCGCACTCACTCAACACTTCCCGTCCTTGTTCACACACCAAATCACTCGCGGCTCACTCACGAGGATGTTCCGGGTTCCGACGGCTGTGCGCCTCACGCGCCTTTTCTTAGCCGGAAAACTTTCGATCGGTCCGGATAAGTTTGTCCGCCTCGAGCGGCGGATCGGGACGTACTGATTAGGCAATTGCCTAATTTCGAAAAAGGGATGAGAGTGGGAAACACACACACACTCTCGCGCTCTCATCCCTACGTACTATTGCGCGCGTAATTGTATACTTGATCGACGTAAACAAATGTCGTCGGTTGGCCTTGACATACGAAAGGCTCCGACGACTTACAATTCGACAATTTAAATACTCTATTCGTCGTGAATAGATTGTGTGACGATTTCCGTCACAATATATTGTTCTTCTAATATGGTACCGATATGTACATTAAAATTATTCTATTAAAATTAATACCATTAAAATAAATTCTAACTGGGCTTTTTGAAACGTCTATAAATATGTTTTTATTATCTTTGTATCTGTTTGTGAATGTATAGCATCGAGAATAGACTGAGAAATAATGGTTGATCATGAAAGTTAAGCAGAATTGACCGCGGATAATAAGTGGATGGGTGAATAACAAACATAAACAGAAAAATGTGAAATTTTTTTTTTTTATTTTATTTTATGTTGTTTTCTCAATTTTATTTGTTTTTACCTAATTTTTTTAGAGAATTATACATACATACCTTTCTCTTGGAAATTTACAATGAATACCTATAAAAATCTAGCTGGGCGTTTTGTAATAATCACGTTATTTAACATGTTACGGTATGTGATTAATCACTTTTATTAATCACATATAAATTTAACTTTTATTGTTTTATTACTCTGCGTGTAATTCTGATTCATCGTAGATTCAGTAAACATTCAATATCGATTTTGTACTGATTCAATTATGCGTTTTGACAAAAAGTTACTGCTGATTCAGTACTGATTTTACTCTGATTCGGTGATGATTTTATATTGATGCAGTGATGATTTCATATTGATTTCAATATGAAATCAGTACTGAATCAGCGTAAATTTTTTTAACAGGGATACCAACATTAGGATAAGTAAATTATAATATTATTTAATAGGGTACGTTTTCTCGATATTAATGAACAACCCATTATTATTGAACTGGCAACGTTTCGATGCCATCATCTGCATTAGGCTATATATATATATATATATGGGTGGTTCTCTGTGACATCGAAGATGAAAAAAATAAATATTGCTATAACTGTGGGAATATGTTTTAGAGGTATCCAGTAGTTCTCCTGAATTTTTTCAGATTTTTTCTGGGCCATTATTTTAAGTTACAGAGAGTCAAAGTTGACATTTTAGCACTTTTTTGCATTATATGCCCATTTTCATGAATTTTTAGCTCCCAGGGGATGCATTTTTCACTAAAAACATAAGTATGACTTTTTTTGTAAAATTTTCCGAACTTTTCATTAAAAATACTTTTAAAGACATAAATGTATGCTGTCACACTCTTGTAAGCCATTTAAACCTTAAATAGTGAAAATCAGCAATTCTGCTCCGGACTCTGGTAACCTAATACTGTCTAAAAGATGACTTTTTATAGTCAGAAACTGCCTAAAAATTTCCAGAGTGGGTCTAAATCATTAAGATCACTTATGGTCAAAATATCCGGGAAAAGTGCCCGAAATATTAATAGAAATGTATATTTGTTGTCCTTATAACGATGAATCTATTAGCATGATCATTGCAAAAAAATTTGTGCACTTACCTTGGAGTGGTAGAAAAGTATCTTCACTTGTTTCAGTATCCATCTAATCCCCTGTAAGCTGCTAAAAATACAAATATTATTATACAAATGTAAAAAATTAATTTTTAAACATTTATAATGCTGGATTTTAGTTTTACATCCCTTACAAGAAGTATAATACTAGCTGAAGGATTACTATAAATATATAAAACATCATTATTACAATAAACTGATATACGTATTTAATACAAAAGATATATATGCAGGTTATGTAAAAAAGGAGAGGAAAACATGGAGCATATATGGGAATGTCCAGTGGCAAGGAAAAAAAATCATAAAAATTGGGAAGCGATGTTAAGGCAAAAAGGCTTAATAGGAGAGGAATCACAGAGTGACAAACTGAGGAAAGATACAGCTACAACAAGATCATTTTTTAATGTTAATATTTTGAAGTTAGAAAGTAACTTATCTTTCTAAAATCTTGGCTAATAATCTCCGCCACTCAACTCTTGAAAAATGTGATCTTTTGAGCGGTGTTAGATCGAAATCAATTGTGGCGTGGTCGCCTTTTTTTGATAATCAAATTTTTTTATACTTCCGGATGTTGTATCTCTTCGAGATTTTAAAATTAAGAATTGTAATTGGGTAAATAAGTTCTTAAGATATTTTGAACCAAAATTGTATGTAATGTTTTTTTCAAAAAAAAAACATCTATTTGAGATAATAGCTTTGAAATAGCAATTTTTTTAACAAATTGAAAAATTTCCATTTTTCATGGTGGAATAACTCTTAGTCAAGTTATTTTTAACACCTAAAAATTTTTGCTATTTTCTGGAAGATATTTACAGCTTATTCTCAAAATTTGGTGTGATTTAAAAATTTAAAATTTTCATCATACCACTCGACGTGAAATAGCTGATATACATATATGGGCTATTTCCCGTCAAGTGGTACGATGAAAATTTTAAATCGCTCCAAAATTTGAAAACAGGCTGGAAATATCTTCCAGAAGATAGAAAAAAAATTTAGGTGCTAAAAATAATTTGCCTATGAGTTTTTCGACCATGAAAATGGAAATTTTTCAATTTTTTAAGAAAATTTCTATTTTCAAAGCCATTTATCTCAAAATCTATTGATTTTTTGAAAAAACATAATAAATAACTTTTGTTGAAAATAATCTTTAGAACTTATCTACCTGGGTTACAATTCTTAATTTTAAAATTTCGAAGAGATAGAACGCCCGGAAATATTGAATATCAAAAAAGGCGACCACGCCACAATCGATTTTGATCTAACACCGCTCAGAAGATCACATTTTTCGAGAGCTTTCGAATGGCGGTGGTTAGATTATTGGCCAAGACCGCTGGTGTAAGTTATATCTCATAAACCTCATAAATCACTAATTTTCATGTATTTTGTAACCACCGCCATTCGAAAGCTCTCGAAAAATGTGAACTTTTGAGCGGTGTTACTTTCTAAATGTGAATTAGTGAATAATCACTAAAAATATAGTGATAAGTCAGTCACTATCACAAAGTAGTGAATGGTTACTAATTCAATTAGTCAAAATTTACTATTTTAATAGTGAATATTCACTAATTTCGTGACAGTGACAAGTTTGTGAAATCTAAACAATGTATTGCTGAATAATAATAATAATAATGTTGATACTTTTATAGTAATCCTTCAGATTAGTATTATAATCTTGTAAGGGATGTAAAACTAAAAATCCAGCATTATAAATGTTTAAAAATAATTTTTTATAATTTTATAATAATATTTGTATTTTTAGCAGCTTACAGGGGATTAGATGGAGGCAGGGGTCTGTTTCTGCACAAAGGAATTAAACACATAATGTTTGTGCACAAAAATACTGCACTTTACTTTTATGCACGGTGCACAAATATTTTACAAAATAATTTAAATTAATAAAAATAATCATTTATTTTGTGCACATAAAAATTGTGCACATAAAAATTGTGCACATTAAAATTGTACACGTAAATATTATGCACATCAAAATAAGTAAAAAAATATTTATGTGTACAATTTTAATGTGCACAATTTTTATGTGCACATAATAAAAGATTATTTTTATTAATTTAAATTATTTTGTAAAATATTGGTGCACCGTGCATAAAAGTAAAGTGCAGTATTTTTGTGCACAAACATTATGTGTTTAATTTCTGTGTGCAGAAACAGACCCCTGCCTAGATGGATACTGAAACAAGTGGAGATACTTTTCTACCGCTCCAAGGTAAGTGCACAAATTTTTTTTGCAATGATCATGCTAATAGATTCATCGTTATAAGGCAACAAATATACATTTCTATTAATATTTCGGGCACTTTTCCCGGATATTTTGACCATAAGTGATCTTAATGATTTAGACCCTCTGGATTATGATTCACTCTGGAAATTTTTAGGCAGTTTCTGACTATAAAAAGTACATCTTTTAGACAGTATTAGGTTACCAGAGTCCGGAGCAGAATTGCTGATTTTCACTATTTAAGGTTTAAATGGCTTACAAGAGTGTGACAGCATACATTTATGTCTTTAAAAGTATTTTTAATGAAAAGTTCGGAAAATTTTACAAAAAAAGTCATACTTATGTTTTTAGTGAAAAATGCATCCCCTGGGAGCTAAAAATTCATGAAAATGGGCATATAATGCAAAAAAGTGCTAAAATGTCAACTTTGACTCTCTGTAACTTAAAATAATGGCCCAGAAAAAATCTGAAAAAATTCAGGAGAACTACTGGATACCTCTAAAACATATTCCCACAGTTATAGCAATATTTATTTTTTTCATCTTCGATGTCACAGAGAACCACCCATATATACCTTTTTATTAGTAATATTAATTAAATAATTGATGATCAATTTCATCAATTTCTATTAATTGGTATAGTTATTAAGTATTACTATTTTCGTTTATTTAATTTCCTCCCTTTCTTTTTACGAAAATTCCTCGCTACAATAAATAAACAAGAAAAAAAAGAAAACAACTGATTTTTAAAAATATGTCAGTCAATATAGTCTTAACAATGTATTATATATGGAGCATTCCACGTGAAGTGGTCCGATCAAAATTTTAAAATGTATACCAAATTTTAGGTACGCACTAGAACTGTTTTTCAGAAAACAGAATGATGAAAAAATATTGTAAGTTTACGATTATCGTTTAGTAGGTTTTATATTTATGTATATATATATTTATGAAAAATGTTTCGAGCCACAAAAACGGTCGTTATACCATAATTTTCGTAATCCCGTATTGTTGTGTACGTTCGTTCGATTCGTCATTATTGAAAAAAAAACACGCTCCAATGCACATTATATATATATATATATATATATATATAACGATGATCTTTACATTGTTATGCGCATCAGGTATAAATGTAGCATTCCATGTGAAATCACGAGATGAAAATTTTAAAATAATTGATACATGTCCTAGCGAAATGAAGTTTCTTTTTTCTTTAAAAACCTGCGATGAGCGTATAATGGTAAACAATATTGGTACGGAGTGACGTAATTGATGAGTTTTTAATAATGATTTAATAATTAATGTTTCAAAATTTATATATTTTAGCGTACTGATTTTACCGCACTGTGCCACTTGGTAAGTATACGTAAAATATAAATTGGCAGTGACTGTGATTTATCTCGTGTCCAACAATGTTAAAAAATCAAAATTGTGACTTTGTAATGGATTAAGGTAAGTAAAAGATACGTTAGAATACAATTAATGATTGTAATGACAAATTACGCGTGCAATCAAAAAAGGTATTATTATTTTGTGCATAAAAATATAAATAATTTTGTAAATTACATAAAACATGTGCACAACTGTATAATACACCGTAAGCAATACAAAATATTTAAGTTTGTGAAAATATAACTGAAATGTTGTTTTAAATTGTAATTAATATTTCTTAATTTATAACGAATTCATTGGACGTGCATTCGCAAACATTATATCATAATGTCAACTAAAAATCTTTCCGTATTTGATTAATATAAGTTATTTTGTCCAGTGAAACTGATCAATTTTCTACCCAGGAATATATTTTAGTGTTATATGCGCGTCATGAAATTTGGAGAAATTGATGAAGTATAACAAAAATTTGCGTTTTTAGAAGTGATCGATAACTCTTTGTGTACATCCAAGTTTCGGAACTGAAAGTTTTTATTTACTTATTTCATTTATAATAATAATTACAAAAATTTTTTAAACATTATAATATAAAATTGTTCGAGGTATAAAGAAATCACAGAGTGACAAACTGAGGAAAGATACAGCTACAACAAGATCATTTTTTAATGTTAATATTTTGAAGTTAGAAAGTAACTTATCTTTCTAAAATCTTGGCTAATAATCTCCGCCACTCAACTCTTGAAAAATGTGATCTTTTGAGCGGTGTTAGATCGAAATCAATTGTGGCGATGGTCGCCTTTTTTTGATAATCAAATTTTTTTTATACTTCCGGATGTTGTATCTCTTCGAGATTTTAAAATTAAGAATTGTAACCTGGGTAAATAAGTTCTTAAGATTATTTTGAACCAAAATTGTATGTAATGTTTTTTTCAAAAAAAAAACATCTATTTTGAGATAAATAGCTTTGAAAATAGCAATTTTTTTAACAAATTGAAAAATTTCCATTTTTCATGGTGGAATAACTCTCAGTCAAGTTATTTTTAACACCTAAAAATTTTTTGCTATTTTCTGGAAGATATTTACAGCTTATTCTCAAAATTTGGTGTGATTTAAAAATTTAAAATTTTCATCATACCACTCGACGTGAAATAGCTGATATATATATATGGGCTATTTCCCGTCAAGTGGTACGATGAAAATTTTAAATCGCTCCAAAATTTGAAAACAGGCTGGAAATATCTTCCAGAAGATAGAAAAAAAATTTAGGTGCTAAAAATAATTTGCCTATGAGTTTTTCGACCATGAAAAATGGAAATTTTTCAATTTTTTAAGAAAATTTCTATTTTCAAAGCCATTTATCTCAAAATCTATTGATTTTTTTGAAAAAACATAATAAATAACTTTTGTTGAAAATAATCTTTAGAACTTATCTACCTGGGTTACAATTCTTAATTTTAAAATTTCGAAGAGATAGAACGCCCGGAAATATTGAATATCAAAAAAAGGCGACCACGCCACAATCGATTTTGATCTAACACCGCTCAGAAGATCACATTTTTCGAGAGCTTTCGACTGGCGGTGGTTAGATTATTGGGCAAGACCGCTGGTGTAAGTTATATCTCATAAACCTCATAAAATCACTAATTTTCATGTATTTTGTAACCACCGCCATTCGAAAGCTCTCGAAAAATGTGAACTTTTGAGCGGTGTTACTTTCTAAATGTGAATTAGTGAATAATCACTAAAAATATAGTGATAAGTCAGTCACTATCACAAAGTAGTGAATGGTTACTAATTCAATTAGTCAAAATTTACTATTTTAATAGTGAATATTCACTAATTTCGTGACAGTGACCGACGTATCACTATTTCATTTTTAGAGAGTAGATCAAAATCGATTGTGGCGTGGTCGCCTTTTTTTGATATTCAATATTTCCGGGTGTTCTATCACTTCGACATTTTAAAATTAAGAATTGTAACCCAGGTAGATAAGTTCTAAAGATTATTTTGAACAAAAGTTGTTAATAATGGTTTTTAAAAAAAATCAATAGATTTTGAGATAAATGGCTTTGAAAATAGTAATTTTTCTAAAAAATTGAAAAATTTCCATTTTTCATGGTGGAATAACTCTTAGGCAAATTATTTTTAACACCTAAAAATTTTTTTCTATCTTCTGGAAGATATTTCCAGCCTGTTTTCAAATTTTGGAGCGATTTAAAATTTTCATCGTACCACTTGACGTGAAATAGCCCATATATATGGAGCATTCCACGTCAAGTGTTTCGATCAAAATTTGAAAATGTACCAAATTTTAGGTACAGACTGGAACTGTATTTAAGAGAACAGAAAAAAATTTTTAATACTAGATTTTATTTGTTCAAAATTTATTCTTACCTCAAAAAAAAGAGCTTTTTCAAGTTTTTTTAACGCCAGCTGTGTTTATCCCTGTTTATCTCAAATTCTATCAACTTTTACTATACAACATTGCATGTAACATTCGTTGCTAATTATGTCTACAATTTCCAATCTCAAGGTCAATGTCACATAAACTACATGTCAATATTCAACTTGAAAAACGTGTAACTTCGCCACAATTGATTTTTTTTATCTAAAAGTCTAAATAAAAGATTGAAGCAATACCTTTTAAACAGTCGGTAGCTTATTAATGGCCTGTAATTATGTAAAGTTATGATAATTTAAAAAAAACACGAAATTTTTTTAGAAATTCAAATGAGAATTACCATGTTAATTTTTGTAAATTTTTTGTCTTTTTTAAACAAACATAATTTTTTTACAGAATTGAATAGTGGCGAACATACAAATTTGGTCAAAGTCAATGTTGACATATAGTTTATGAGTATTACTGACCTTGAGATCAGAAATTCTAACCGAGAAGGATAAATTCTATAGACTTAATTAGCAACGAATGTTACATATAATGTTCTATAGTAAAAGTTGATAGATATTGAGTTAAATAACGGTAAACCCAGCTAGTGTTAAAAAAAAACTTGAAAAAATTAATTTTTTGAGATTAGAATAACTTTTGAGCAAATTGATTCCAGTACCTAAAAATTTTGATCCGCCTTCTGGGAAACATCTCCAGCCTTTACCAAAAATTTGGTGCATTTTAAAATTCTGATCGAACCACTTCACGTGGAACGCTGCATGTATACAAAATTACACTTACAGCGTATAATTTACGTGTCGCATAATACCCTTAACCTCAAAATTTGCAGGGTAGGGCGGCGTCCAAACGAAAAGAAAAAAACGCGTAAAATATTTAAATAATAAAAAGAAAAATGAGCTACTAATAATAGTACATGTACATATACACCGACACGGTGGCGGAGTGGCGGAGACGCACCTCGGCCGGTCACGGAAGTTAAGCAGCACTGAGTGCGGTTCGCACTTGGATGGGTTTGGCTTTCGTGGCGGGTTAGGTGTTTTTTCACACTTCACAACGTGAGCGGGAGGTGTGAAACATTCGGTTTCGGTGTCAAGGCCTACGCAATGTGACTTTGACACCCAAAAAGAATGTTTCGAATACACCGGCCATCTCGGATGAGGTTTTCCCTGCTTCACAGGTTTCCCTCATTCCACGGGCATAACCCCGGGCGAATGCGAGATGGTGGGGTTTTTAAGGAGAGGGATAAAGCACCCACACATAGGTGGTAGGTGAACACCGTTAAAGTCCCCCAGGGGATAAACGGTAGGAAGTGCCAGGAAAAAGAGAGCACAAAATCAAGAATAAAAAAATAGTACATGTACATATAAAAAAGAATAAGAGAGACACAAATCCGCGGAGTTGAATAACTATATAAAGCGTGATGTATATATGGGCTATTTCACGTCAAGTGGTACGATGAAAATTTTAAATCGCTCCAAAATTTGAAAACAGGCTGGAAATATCTTTCAGAAGATAGAAAAAATTTTTAGGTGTTAAAAATAATTTGCCTAAGAGTTATTCCACCATGAAAAATGGAAATTTTTCAATTTTTTAGAAAAATTTATATTTTTAAAGCCATTTATCTCAAAATCTATTGATTTTTTTGAAAAAACATTAAAAACAACTTTTGTTCAAAATAATCTTTAGAACTTATCTACTTGGGTTACAATTCTTAATTTTAAAATCTCGAAGAGATAGGGCACTCGAAAATATATAATATCAAAAAAAGGCGACCACGCCACAATCGATTTTGATCTAACACCGCTCAAAAGATCACATTTTTGAAGAGCTTTCGAATGGCTGTGGTTAGATTATTGGCCAAGACTGCTGGTGTAAGTTATACGCCATAAACCTCATAAAATCACTAATTTTCATGTATTTTAGGGCATAACTTGCACCAGCGGTCTTGGCCAATAATCTAACCACAGCCATTCGAAAGCTCTTCAAAAATGTGATCTTTAGAGCGGTGTTAGATCAAAATCGATTGTGGCGTGGTCGCCTTTTTTTGATATTCATATATTTCCGGGCGTTCTATCTCTTCGAGATTTTAAAATTAAGAATTGTAACCCAGGTAGTTAAGTTCTAAGGATTATTTTGAACAAAAGTTGTTTTTAATGTTTTTTCAAAAAAATCAATAGATTTTGAGATAAATGCCCTAAAATACATGAAAATGAGTGATTTTATGAGGTTTATGGGGTATAACTTACACCAACGGTCTTGGCCAATAATCTAACCACCGCCATTCGAAAGCTCGCGAAAAATGTGATTTTTTGAGCGGTGTTAGATCAAAATCGATTGTGGCGTGGTCGCCTTTTTTTGATATTCAATATTTCCGGTCGTTATATTTCTTCGAGATGTTAAAATTAAGAATTGTAACCCAGGTAGATTAGTTCTAAAGATTATTTTGAACAAAAGTTGTTTTTAATGTTTTTTTCAAAAAAATCAATAGATTTTGAGATAAATGGCTTTGAAAATATAAATTTTTCTAAAAAATTGAAAAATTTCCATTTTTCATGGTGGAATAACTCTTAGGCAAATTATTTTTAACACCTAAAAATTTTTTTTCTATCTTCTGAAAGATATTTCCAGCCTGTTTTCAAATTTGGAGCGATTTAAAATTTTCATCGTACCACTTGACGTGAAATAGCTCCATATATATCTATATAAGCGCAGCACCGCGCCGATAAAAAATATTGTAACAATGTCGCGAATATATCCTATAGTTGTCTGGGTTGCGTAGGAAATATGTATACACAGACACATTATTAGTTTTATCGTTCGCGGGAGATAAGGTATATATATATATATATACATACACACACATACACACACAGTAAAGCTCGCGCGATCGCGTGTCCGAGGTCTCGCTCGTTTTTCTTCTTCTTCAGTCGTTCGCGCGCCGCCGAGAATCCTTTTTGTCACTCCGATCTCTCTCTATATACATATATATACCGCGATTGTCTTCCGGATATATCGCACACACACACACACAGATATTTTATATTTTGTGCATCTTTACTGTGTATACGCGCGGATATAATGGCGGCAACGCATCTCGATCTTGGTTTACGATGCATCAAGTACCTCCTGTGCGCCGTTAATTTCCTCTTCGTGGTTAGTTAATCGTTATACATATATATATGTATCTATACCTATATATACATACGAACACAGAGCGAATAAACAACGAAAAAAAAAAAATAATAATATGTATTGTATACCGATCTCTAAGCTTTTTCCGGGACGTCTTCGTGTAAAGTGCATTGTGGATATACAGGGTGTCGAAAAAGTATAACGATACGGAAAAATACGAAAAGGATTTATTCATCGAAGGTGTATATTTTTACCTGAAATATATATATAAGACGTGTTTGTCTCGTTACTTTTTGGACACCCTGTACACGCAAATCTCTTTTTCTTCGGTTACGGATTTTGTACGATAGATCGATCGCCAACTATAATATATTTCTTTGTTTTTTTTATCGAGAACCCAAGTACCCACTGATAATGATATTAATTCTGACGCATGCGTATATACCTTAGTGGAAATGAAGTAACTTGCCTAAAAACTGCCTAAAAATGCCTGAAAACTGGTTACAAGGACTAACCGCGAAATCGATCGATATTTTTTTACTAATCCCAAAGTGGAAATTTTAAATGTACCAAAGTGCACCTATATAATATAGAAGATAAAGGTATAACGACAATTTTCGATAATGTTTCAAAGTGTACAGAAGTGTATCAATATGTACCAAAATGTATCAAAGAGTACCGTAGGTAAATGTCACTGCTTGCCTACAGATTTTGGTGTACATTTAATATTTTACTAGGGTTTTATTAGGGTTAAAGTCATACAAAGTATAAGCAAAAAGTACCTATAAAAAAATTTTTTATTCACATATTTTCGTTCCTTTTCAACGTCCAAAGATAATTGGAAAAAATTAAATTCCAATATACACATGTTGTTTGCGATCAATCTTCCTTTTTTTTCCATTATTAAATACGCTTTTAATCCAACCAAACGAACGCGATATTGTAAAAATTAATAAATTATACGAAATAAATAATCGGCACAATTTGTAAACAATAACACCCTAATCGAAGTACATTAATTAAACGATTTTTTAACCAAAAAATAGCTAAAAAAAATGATATTTGACGTAACATGAACAATCCTCTAATTCTATTAGATACACATACGTGCAAAACCGAGTATAGCCGTAAAAAACCAATGATGAAATAAAAAACAAAATTAATTAAATATATACCTAATAAGATGTTCAAAGTGTTAATCACCCACCACGTACACAATTTCATATTGCATTTTTCCGTTAAAACGAAGAAACATTTCCCAACAACATTTTCCTTATATTTGAATATACACAAATTTTAGGACACCCTCTATATACATACGCATATACATATATAAATATATATACATTCGACATATTACAAACCTCCTCTTTAAAAAAAATATATACATATTGAAATAATGTATGTGTATATATATATATTAAAATTATTATTTATTAATTATTTATATTAAAATCTCTATTTTATTATTTCGACGTTATAATATACGCGGTGTCTTTTCTAATATTTTGTAATATATATGCAAGACAACTTAAAATACAACATATAAAAATTAACCATATTGAGAGCGATATACATATATATATATATATATATATATATATATATATATAACTATATACAACTACGCCGTCATGATATATATATATATATATATATATATATATATATTATTTATTATTATTGCGTTGTATCGCGTAAAAACCGCGCAACAATGTTATCTTTTCTTTCTTTATTTTTTCCAATCGCGCCAAAGGATGTCTCAAAACGATATTTTTCGCATTTATTTCGTATATTTTTCATAAAATTATATACATTTTAATAAAATATATTATTTATATATTTCTTCTTTTGTATATATATATATACACGCGTTGAAGTAAGAAACGATAATTTTATGAAATATTTAAATATATATATATATATATAGCTTTGAAGATCGAATGTATAATGTTATATATACATACAGTTGATATATATATCACGGATATGTCATTGAGGATCGGTTTAAAAAAAAAAACACCGGAACTGTAGAAGAAAGATTGAATAACATACACGATTGTCATAAAAACAGTCGTTCTGTAACAGGTGTTCGAGAATGAAGAAAAATTAGTAATCAATATTACACAGATAACAATTTTTTTTTATATATACATACATTCAAATTTAATAATAAGATCTAGGGGAAAAAATCGATTGTTATATGATACTTTTCTTTTATACTTTAACATAGAGAGGCGATATATCATTCAGGAAAATCGATGATTTATGTATGTGTGAATATAGATCGATTAATCAATGAAAATTACTTTCATATCGATCTTTGATCTACTTGAGGAAAATCTAGAACTATTATAATTTTTGTATACCTAAGATTCGATAAAGTAATATATATGTCAATTGTGAACATACTGTACAGGAAAATCTATAATTCTACTTTTCTATATATATCGATCGCAAATATATTTTAAAATATCGATGCAGTGATCTTTTTTGTACTTGTCGTTATACTTACACACAGATCGATATAATTAACGACGACGATATAAGTATATATATTGAATTATTTTCGCATCGATCGTAAATTTACACTTTAGAAGAGAATTTCTAATTTTCGTATAGTCACATATCAACAGATCGATGAAATATTAAAATTTGATAATGTAAAATATATCGATCGCGAAATCCACACTCCTATAATATATTTTCATGCCTATTATCTGTACAAAAGCGGTAAACCGTGCGTCGTTGAGGAGATAACAAATTTTTTTTTTTTCATTTGCATCAAACTGACGTATACAGGTTGAACGCGTTTAATCTTAATTGTATTTATTGTAAGATTACGCATAGACTGCAGATAAGGGAAAAATGGGTGTGAGATTAAAAAAAATAATAATTTCAAGGATCTCGAGGTATATAAACGTATATAATTATAATTACCATTTATAGTGGATCGGAAAATTTTTTGACAGAAAAAAAATCTAACATGTAAATATGTTTCACGATTAATCATATATATATAGATGCGATCGAAAAGTTATATATGCGATATCGATACGAAATATACGAAGGTATAGTGACACCCGTTTCGATATCGATAAAGATTATAATCAATATATATATATATATATATATCGCACTTCGAAGCGGGAATGCAAAAGTGCGTTGAAAAATTTTAAAAATTTCGTTTTTTTTTATCAGCTGACCGGTGCTATGATCGTATCGGTGGGCACGACGATTTACGCGGTGTACGAAGATTTTTCCCACTTTTTGGACTCGAGCTACTTTTCACCGGCGACCCTGCTCATCGTCGTTGGCGCGTTCATCTTCGTCATCGCGTTTTGCGGGTGTTGCGGGGCCATCAAGGAAAGCACGTGCATGGTACTCGTGGTACGTATAGTGAAATCACGTAAAATATGTATAATAATCAAATAGTGGTATTATTATTAAATTATTAAAAAAAACCGTAATGTATAAAAGGTGAACTTTTTTTATTAAAAAAAAATTTAAGTGTACAGGTAATAAATTTCTTTAATTTCAAAAAACATAAATTATACGAGTAATAAGCTTTCTTTTTAATTGCTTTTTTTTACAAAAATCAAGTAAAGAAGTGAGTTTTTTTTTTAATGTAAATTTAAAAGTTTTCTTTAAAGTATAGAATTTTTTTAAAGATGAACCAATTAAGTGTATGTAAATAAAAAATAATAATTTATTATTTTTACTTCGCAGTAGTAATTAATATTTTATTTTTTTATAGTTAGTGGAAAAAATAAGACCGAAATTAAATATATTACGGTTAAACGATCTTTCGAGAAAACTTTTATAATTTGTTGTTTTTTTTAGTTTAATTGATTCATTTATTTAAACCTATAATAATTTTTGCGACGATTTTTGTATGAAGGGTCAATCCCATGTATTTTATAAAAAAAATTATAAACGACCAAACTTATGTTTTATAATTTTACAAAAATAAAGTAAAATAAGTAATTTTTTTTTCGTTCAAACGTGTTTTTAAGATGTTAAAAAAGGAAATAGGAATAAAAAAGAAATACGTTACATTATTGTATAGTTACACTTATAATATTAATTTTGTAATTTTTATCGGATAAATAAATAAAAGAAACAAAAGTGTACAGTAAATTAATATTTAAATAATTATTTTTGAATAAAAAAATAAATTACTTAATACAAACGGTTATTTTAAAAAAATATAGTTTCTTTCAACTAAACTAATTTTTAAATTTGTTTTTTTTTTTTTAAATAAACTATGCAAATACATGTTACTTTCTTTTTTCACTTATATTTTCTTAATGTCGCATCGATTATTAATCATTAGCGACCGACAGATATATTATATTTCTTAAATGAAAAAATAAAGTAAATATTCAAATATAAATGTTGTTAAATTTCATAACGAAAATAATAAAGATTAAACGTTTTTTTCAAACTGTTTTCAAATAGTTAAAAAAAACGATATTTAAATATTTTTCGTTTTAAACAAAGTGACTTTTCTTTCAAATTACGCTTTGTTTTGCTTGTTAAGTTTGCAGTCTCGTTGTCGGTGGTGCTGATTTTGGAATTCGCGGCGGCTGTGGCCGCCTACGCGTTGCACGACAACATTACAAATCTCCTTAACGATAAGATCAACGAAACGATGTACCAGTACGAAAAGAATGACGAAGCTAAGGCAGCTGTAGATTTTATGCAGTCGAAGGTAATAATGCGAACATTTCATCAAATTTTTCATCCTATATGTTTTATTTTATTTTTCTATACGAACAAATTGTTTCGTTACATTTTTAATAAACAAATAGCTGTACAGCTGATTTGTTCACTTTTCTGTTTCTTTTTTCCAATACCTATTTTTAACAGTTCAGTGCAATACTTCAAAGTTATATTCAAATAGTAATAATCTATGCAATCGCACACAACGTGTTGTTAAAAAACAAATAAAAGTGAATGCAAACATTAATATTCATGATAATCTATGAATAAACCTTGTTATTTTGACATTTTCTTTTGTATAATGGTTATTTGGAGAGGTGGTGCACAAAATGAAAGTGTTGCAAATAATACATAATTATATTTTGAGTAGACAAATGTATCAATAAATAAGTTAATTAATTATATTTTATCTTTCGTTGAGTAAGTTTCTGTTAATAACATTATTATACCTGGAGTAACTTGTATAATATCTAGCTCTTAATGTCTAAAGAAGGTATTTCAATATATTTTTTTAATTCTAGCTTCATTGCTGCGGATACAACGGAGCTGATGATTGGACTGGTGTTCTATTAAACACCAATGGTACCCATAAAGTACCACTTTCGTGTTGCAATTGGTATGCTCCTTTAGAAAATAATGGTGATTCGGAAGTATGTCCATTCGTTTATCAATATGGATGCCATTCTGGCTTAGCACTCGTTGTCAACCGTAGTGAACTTTATTTGATCACCGGAGCTATGATGATCGCTCTCATACAAGTATGTTTATAACTATTACCTTTACATTCCAATATACTATTTACGACATTTATTAATCAGATGTTTCATTTATGTTTATTTATTGTACCACGCTCTTAATAATTTATGATCTAAATGTTTCATTTAAATAAATAATTGTACTGTCTTTACAGCTGGCTGGTATTATGTTTGCCTGTATGCTGGGCAAAGCAATAAGGAAACAGAAAACAGAAAGAGAAAGACGTCGATGGCAATTACGCGAAAGTTTATTGAACGGTTACGAGCCACTTGGTAAAACTGACCCAGTCTCAGCGTTCCCAGTCATCTACATGACTCAGGATACCGATTTTCGAAATACCGCGCGAACTAGCTAATGAAAAACCATACCGGATTTATAAAAATCATGCAAAAAAGTGAGAAAATAAAGTTAAAATGTGTCATATATATATATTATATACGTTAATTTAATGAGCTCAATTTTTGTTTTCTATTATTTGAGTGAATTCCATTATGATAGATTTTACAATGAGTTACTTTTAAGTTGAACACACTTTTTATACATAATACTACAAAGTGTGTGTTTACGAGCATGATTTTTAAATTTGTTGATATATAATATTGATATATATATACAAATTACAGTTGATTTACGCGCACATTATATGTACAGTTTTTATCAAAATCAGTTGATCATTTTACCAAAAGTATAATGCTCTTTCATATATTTCAACTGATTCGTTGCTACAGTTGCCTTTCTCATCCGGCAGATAGGGAGATGTAAACTCACGGTACGCCAAGCAAATTCGACGTGAGCTGATGTCTTCTCTTAACACTGCGTGTTCCCACTTGTACCTAAAATTTGTAATGTAAGATACTTTACTGATTCCGACCAAGTACTTTGAATGTATACAGTTTAACTTATTGCAACAGACTTAATAGTGTAGAAATAATTAATAGAATGAATAGTGTAGAAATAATGAACCTTGTAAATTGCAAAAAGATATTATGTGCACTAAGAAAGTTTGTTGAAAGTTAACTAATATGTATTATATATACAACTTGTACCTATTTCTATAATATAATGTCAAGAATTTAAAAAAAATAAATATACATAGAAAATGTAAATTTTTAATAAAATGTATATTGTGATAGTTTTTGTTTAATAAAAATTACCTTGCCGATCCGCGCAAGATCATTAAGGAACCTTCGGGCATTGGCAATCTGACTGCAATATCTTGCTCGGGTAATTTATCGCTTGGTATCTGTGTGACACAGTCCAAATTGTATTTATCCGTGGTACCTCTGTAAGGAATCATTGTTAAAACTGAATCTCCCAGTACGTTAACTGTAACAATACGTTCTCCCCAAATCCAGCAGTCGTCTATGTGTGGATCAATGGAAGCACCGCGTTTAGGATCATATTCAAGAGTACACTGTTCGATAGTTTGAAAATCTTTTAATTCTGATATAAATTTGAATTTATCCTGCACAAACTTTGTACTTTCTGGAAAGCCAATAAAATTACCAGGTCTCAGACGTCTCTTTTTAAAGTTTGTTTTAGGTCCAAAATTCTAAAGTAAAACAAAGTATATTTTTAGAATAAATTTGAAAATAAACATATGTTACAAAGGGTACAAACCTGTTTCCTCCTACCACTCTGAGACATCTCCCAAGGTAATGCATCCAAACTACTGACCAACGATTCGCGTTCTAGTGTATTCAAAAAATCCAACTAAAACAAAATACAAATTACAATACAAAAAGAAAATAAATGTATAAGCACAATTTTCAACGAGCAATAATAAATCAATCTTACTCTAATGTACGTCCCAGGGAATGCAATGGGTTCTCCAGAATGATTTGGATGTTCCTTGTACAAATTGAAATCCCACCCTGGCCACGCTTTGTTGCACTCGGGACAGTAAACGTAACTTGGCCATTTCTGTTAAAAAAATCAACCCAATGTAATAAATGAAATTTTAAAAGAACATAGATAACAAAAAAAAATTGTTACTCTAACCTTCAAATCATCAGCAAGATCCGGTTTTGAGATAGCATATTCATTTTCACATATCAAACAAGTGCGTATACCTTTGCAACCACATGGTCGTACTGTTTCCATTGTTTATATTATTACGTTACAACTTTCATTCAATTTTATAAGTATACTTACTTTACTTCAGATTTCGCGTCCTGTTTACACTGTATAGTGACAAAACTGACAGATAGCAAGTGATAAAAAAAAACCGTAACTCTAGTACCCTGTCTGTATTAAACTTTAGAATTTAAAAAAAAATACCATATTCGCTTGGTACTTAATAGCACCGTTCAAAAATAAACAAATTTAAAACTGCTCCACTTTATTCACATAAATAAAAAAAAACATATATATGACATTTGAATTTCGATAACCCATGAAATAATCATTATTTTTTATTAATTATCGTACCAAAAAACTGCTCCAAAATTATGTAAAATTGCTCCACATAATATTCAAAATTTGGCAAAATATTTTTGTCAGAAAGTGTTAGCGCGCAACAAATTCTCGATGTAGAGATTTTTCATTATTATTATAGGTAGTTGTAATACTTGGTGACAAAAGAGCGCGAAGTTCAAATGTGTGTAACGAATAACTGATTATTTAGAAACATTTCTACGGTTTTTTTATTGCTTATACGGTCGAGTAATTAATTCGAAACAATTTTTGAAAATCCCTTGGTTGTGGAATATTTGATTTCGTTAAAAAAATAAGGTGATTGAATATTTTCACGTAAAAAAATTAAAAATCCGAGCAGTACATAATTGGTATTACTACTTGTACATATGTTTCTTTTTACACATTTCGACATTTGCGACAGGTAATTTTGGAAGGAATGTTTGGATATACTTTGTGGTCACAAATGTCTCTTTCAAACATTTTCATTTTTATGCAGTTTTAACGATATATACATATACAACCTTATGCTTATTTTTCATACCTTTTGTTAATTTGTCTTTTTAATTTTAATTAAAAAATATTTGATTATATGCTTATGATCATCATTAAATACCTATGCGAAAAAGTGAAAAAAAAAACCACCAATTTTTGTTAAGACTAACTCAGTTTTTTCAGTTCGTTGGAGTGATCAAAAGGCGCGATAGCGCCTGACGCAAGTATAGGCGCGAGAGCCATAATACTGCGTCTCTCACTCGGGCTGCTGGCAGTTACGGTCTTGCAACGAGAGAGGTTATGTCGATGTGAATAAAATATCAAGTGATAATTAGTGACTATTTAACTCACTATCGAATAGAGTGTAATCTTATCTACACTTCTAACAAGTAATTATTTCGTTTTACTTTAATATTAATTGTCAATCGTCTTTATTTAATAAGTGATTCTAACCTATAATTATTCGACATAAGATATTAATTTTTTAGTAAAAAGTGTGTGTAAATAATTTGTATACTTTGCAGTGTCAAGAAAACGTGATGACTACTATTATTCTTCAGAATCAGAGAAGCAAAAAATGAGAAGAAGAGAAGCATGGATGAAAGAGCAGGAGTTACAGAGGAGACATGAGAAATTAAAACGCAAGAAAATTGAAGAATATGAAAGAAGAAGAGCTGAAGAACTTAAGAATAAACGCAATGGGAGATCTCCACGGAGAAGTCGCAGCCGATCAGAAGAATTTCTACATAAAGCTCATTCAAAATCTATGCATAATTCAAATAAAATTATGTCAGAAAAGTATGTAAATTGAACTGATTTAAACATCAATAATATATTAGTCATAGTGTAAGCAGAGATTTCAATGGGTAAACATTTTTAGAACTATTTCACCTGAAGGTAACGATCCTTTTTTCAAAGGACCAGATGATTTTGAAAAATACAGTTCAAGTTCTCTACATGATGTTACAGTGACGATTCATCGAAATTTTCGAATTGAAGCATTAAAGACACAATCTGATGTCACCGACGGCAAAGAAGTGATAGTAATAAGAAGGCCGGGTAATGTAAAGTTTATTAACAGGGTGTCATACTTACTTGCATCCTCTTCTACATTATTGATGTTAAATACTACATTAAATTGGAAATAATTAAAAGCATTGATTTGTAAAATTCTACGAGTGCATTGCCCTTTGGTTATAAATAATCTATAACTATGTCAAATTTTAATTGAAAATACTCGTTAGTTTTTGAGAAATCTCTTACCAAAATTTGTTTGAATATTATTTACTTATAATATTAGGTTATGTTCAACGACTTGGAAATTTATTTTAAAATTTTTGATAAGGGATTTCTTACTAAGTAATGTAGACTTTTGCCTATAATTTAGTACACAGGTTGGTTGTTAATAACAAAAGATTATTGAAATTCATTGATTAATGCTGTCTTTTTAATTTTGTCTATTTTTATGTTGAATTTTATGTCAGTAAAGTAGAAGGTATTAAGGTACACTAAATTTAAAATTCATTAGTTATATCTGATTTGGAAAAGAAAAGTATATAAACATAGTACATTTAATTATAACCTTTAATAATATATGTTTTGGTACTTTTCGTAGCATCTATTATTTTCAAATTATATTTGGTAACCTGGTGAATGTACAAATTATTGCATATAGTGAATATAAATTATTACATATATTGAATAAAGTATAGATATTTGATTTAAATTTCTTTATACAACTTTTATAGATAAAAAACATTAATTGTAATATCATAGAAATTAAATTATAAATGATGGAACTAATCTTCAATTGTTTTATCTTAATAATTAATATTTAATTTTTAATTGTAATTTAATTTCCTATTTTTACATAAATTTCTGGACCTAAAATTATAAAAACAAGTAAACAGCATTTTCATCAGAATCAGCATTTTACCCAGAACATTTGAGTAATTATTATTCAACTTTTCTTTCCAATACCAATTTGTGTACCAATTTGCATGAAAACAAAATGAATGCTAATGTAGTTAGACATTATTTTATTGATCCACACTTATTTGACCTCTTGGTTATTGTTTAAAATTAGGTTGATTACCTTTATTTAAAAATTAACACTTAAAATTTTAATAAAATAATGTATCTCTCAAGATTTCTCAAGATCCTGGTACATTTTTAAGTTAATTGAAAAAAACCATTTTTTATGTTAAATGCAACATTATATTCACTAAATTAAAAAAACTTTTGACACCAAACAAATCGTTTTTATTAATAAAAATGGTTTTCTTATTTAACTTAAAAAATCTATCAAACGATATAAATCATTCTTGAAGAGGCATCTACAGAAAAGAAATTCTCATCTATGAATAAGAAGAAAGTTTCAGTTTGTATGTGATGATGAACCTGCCAATGTATGAATTTGATATATGAAATAATCAACTCTCAAGAGGAATGGAAGTAGATGGATTACATAATTATGTAAGCTTAAATTTCAGTCAATCAAACCATTTAAGAATATTTTTAAATTATCGTGTTTTTCATATATATTATATCAGAACTAAGTTTAAGAATTAAGTTTCCAAATGAACACTTTTTGAAATTGATAATTGCACAAGTTAATTTATACTATTTAAATAAATAGATATCCTGTCTTTGATAAAAACCATTTATATTATTTAAATTGTTGTCAATAATTTTAAAACCTTGTTCATTTGGGACCATCTTATTTATTAATATAAGAATTACTACCTCGGGCAATTCCGCAGGGCATCACTGAAGATATGGAACACTGAAGATACTGATTTAATTTCTTAATTTAGTTAGAAACTTATTGCATGAAAACAATTAACAATTTCAATAATAAAGTTATAGTAGAGGTATGTAAAGTATAATAACCACATATAAAAATTTGCCATTACGAAGATTTACAAGCTTTTAAAATCGAGATACAAAAATAAATACATTGTAATTCAAGTAAAATTAAATTAGTTAAATTAATAATATACAACGAACATTTGAAATGTATGTGTACAAGATATTTTACATCAAGATAAAGAATTCGCCCACTGAAGATAAATTAACTCGGAAGACTCGGAATTTTAATATAGTATATATATATGGGGTATTCCACGTGAAGTGGTCCGATCAAAATTTTAAAATGCACCAAATTTTGGGTACACATTGCAAATGTTTTTCAGAATACAGAAAAAAATTTTTAGGTACCGGAATCTATTTGCTCAAAAGTTATTCTAACCTCAAAAAGTGAATTTTTTCTAGTTTTTTTCAATACCAGCTGGGTTTACCGCTATTTAACTCAAAATCTATCAACTTTTACTATAAAACATTATATATAACATTCGTTGCTAACTATGTCTAGAATTTATCCTTCTGGGTTAGAATTTCTAATCTCAAGGTTAATGTTACATAAACTACATGTCAATATTCAACTTAAAAATAGTGTAAGTGCGCCACAATTGATTTTTTTATCCAGAAGTCTAAAAAAAAGCTTGAAGCAATACCTTTCAAATGGTCTGTAGCATTTTTGGGGCCTTCAATTCTGTAAAAAGTTATGATAATTTAAAGAAAGACATAAAATTTCACAAAATTAACATGGTAATTCCCATGTTAAATTTTTAAAAAATTTCGAGTTTCTTTAAATTATCATAACTTTTTATAGAATTGAAGGCCCCAAAAATGCTACAGACCATTTGAAAGGTATTGCTTCAAGCTTTTTTTTAGACTTTTGAATAAAAAAATCAATTGTGGCGCACTTACACTATTTTTAAGTTGAATATTGACATGTAGTTTATGTAACATTAACCTTGAGATTAGAAATTCTAACCCAGAAGGATAAATTCTAGACATAGTTAGCAACGAATGTTATATATAATGTTTTATAGTAAAAGTTGATAGATTTTGAGTTAAATAGTGGTAAACCCAGCTGGTATTGAAAAAAACTAGAAAAAATTCACTTTTTGAGGTTAGAATAACTTTTGAGCAAATAGATTCCGGTATCTAAAAATTTTTTTCTGTATTCTGAAAAACATTTGCAATGTGTACCCAAAATTTGGTGCATTTTAAAATTTTGATCGGACCACTTCACGTGGAATACCCCATATATATATATATATATGTAGATGGCATATCTTTCGTATAATCGATTAAATACTAGATTATTGAAAAAAATTATTATATACGTTATTTAGAATTTATTAGAGAATTATTAACTGTTGATTTAATTTAATGAAATTTTAACAGTTTTAAAATCGTTTATTTCGTGTACTTATTAACTTGATACCTGAATCTATAAATTTACGATCTACCTGAAAATAATAAATCCATGGATAATTTAAAAATGTTTATATATTTTACTGTACTTACAAATGATTTATTATAATTTATTAATAAATTAAGGGAAGTAATTTTAATATGATTGAAGTTGAATTTACTAATGGTATAAAATATTTGAATTTTATATTTTAAGTTTCACTATTTTTCGCAATGAAAACAATATTAATATAATATAATAGCATGAACACAATTTATTAACATCTTTTTAATCAATCATCTGCTGCAAAAATTAAAACCACAATTATTGAGTCTGTTTTTGTTGTTAACTATACATCTTAAATATATATTGTTTATTATGTTTTGTTTAAGTAAAAATACTTATATATTTATTATAACTTTTAAACAATTTTCACAATTATATATTAAGTTATATAATAAAGTTATAGGATAGGTCTCTAAAGTATAATAACCACGTATAAAAATTTGCAATTACGAAAGTTTACAAACTTTTAAAATATATAGTATATAGTAACATATATAGTATGTGTAGATGTTTCACATGAAGATTCGTCAACTGAAGATAAATTAACTCAAGACTCGGAATTTTAATATAAAATATAAAATATATATATTAAGGTGATATATCTTTTGTTTTAACGGTAAAACAATAGATTATTAAAAATAAATTATTATATACGATATTTAGAATTATTAGAGAATTATTAACTGTTGATTTAATTTAATGAACATATTTTACCATTTTTAAAATTTTTTTATCTTATGTATTAACTGGATATCTGATTCTATATATCCAGAATCTATCTAAAGATAATAAATCCATGGATTATTTTAAAAATGTTTATTTAAATTCTTATGGTTATATATTAACTTGATATCTGAATCTATATATTTACGACCTATCTGAAGATAATAAATCCATGGATAATTTTAAAAATGTTTATGTATTTTACTGTACTTATAAATTATTTATTATAAATTTATTAATAAATTAAGGGAAGTAATATTAATATGGTTACATGTCAATTCAATTTGATAGGAGAAGGTACCAAGCCAATATTTGATCGAGAAGAATTAAGACAGTCAGAATTAAATTCTAAAGAAGTTAAAGATCGTCGCGTGGTTCAAATTGAACGTACTCCAGGTATAAAGTGTTTGAATTTCTTTTTTAATTTTTACTCATTTGCTCAAAAAAAAATTTTTTTCAATATTATGTAGAACAATGTACTCTCTAAATTACGAAGAGTGATTTTTTCACTCTTCAATAGAGTGATTAATACAATCACTCGTTTTAGATTCAATTTGTCAGGAAATAACTTGTAAGAGTCGATGTTGTGACTTGTAATCAAAGAGTGAAAGTTCTCTTTTTTCATTATGACACTTCGAAGAGTGAAATCTTATAATAAAAGACTTATGCACACTTGCATCAATTAGTAATACATTACTTTCAAAAAATGGTTAACATCCTATCTAAAATTACTTATTATAGGTAAGGTCGCTTACTATTCTACTTTTATACATCTAATTAACGTATCTGTCTAATCTGTATCTACTGAAATTTATGAATTTTAATTACAAACCGACTGGTTTATTAGTTTATTGGTAGTAATAACGGAATAATACAATAAATGGTAATAAAGTTGTGGCATTATTCAAGTGGCGTGTAACATATCATTTATAGTATAGGGTCCCAGGTTCGAATCCTGACATCCGGTGTAGACTTTTTCATTATTTCACGTATTCCACTTAATTACAAAAAATATATACTCAATAAATTACAATATCTAACATTCTAAATAAAAAAAAGTAAAAAAAGCAAAATGTGATCGGCAGCTACAAATTAAATTTTTCCTTATATGGATTTTTTTTCACTCTTTTAAGATTGAATCAATTACTCTTATTCAAAAGTGATTTTTTACTCGAAGCCGACTGCTGCACTTTTGACTAGTTCAAAGAGTGAACTATCACTCGATTCGAGTTTAGAGAGTACATATCGGTCAGTGATACTATTCTAGTTTTCTAATAAAATATGTACATTTTATTGTTATAAATATTAACTGTACTAATCAATGTTATCTACGCATGTAGTAAAATCGTCTTCTAAAAGACGGTCCATTTCTTTGAGTCCTCGAAGGATTTTAACTCGCAGCCCATCACCACACAGAAGGTCTCAGTCTCATCGATCAAGGTATAATTTGAAATTACTATTGTAAATCATTTATTATCGTTATTATATACATATATATCTTTAAATTTTTATTTTTTAACATTTATTTTATTTATAAATGCTAATTTTTTGTATGCTGTATCAGTCTATATTAATCGCATTTTGTCTCACTGAACGAAGAATTAGAAAATAGTGTAGTAATGTAAACACAAATGTGACTAATAATTTTTATAGTATTGTAATTTTTATCTTATCTTTTTCTTCTCATACGTGCCAATTAATATTAGTCGGAATGTATACTTACTAATAAGTATTACAAATTCGTGTACAATACGAATTGCATGGAAAGAAGTTTTCATAAAGGTTAAACTTGTATTAAAAAATAATACAAACATACTTGAGTGATTTTATTTGACTGTTTTCCTACACACATGTGTATATAATTAAAACTATTTTGATTACTTAAATTTATTTATTAATTATATGAAGTTACACTATACGTTCCCCTGCTAGAGAGTTAAATAATATTTAGATAAAATGTTAAAAATTAGGTAATTTACATAGTTAAAAATTATTTAATAGGACAAGCCTGGGTTAAAATTGAAAAAAATTCAATTTTAAGAATTAATAATTTTTTTATAACAATTGAAAACATTTCTTAATTTTTTAAACAAATTATATTGTTAATTTTTATTTTAAATTTCTTGGCCAATTTATATGTAACAACTGTTTTAATTAATTATGAGATTCTGTACTGACTTTTTTTTATAATGAACTTACCGCAGGATATTTCAGGAACCTTCATCGAATAGGCTGAAATTTTAAGAGTAACTTTTAAATATGCATTTAATCCACTTAAATGGAACAGAATTTCAATAAATGTCTAAATGTTAATTTTAAAAAATTATTTAGCTGTTTTTTACACAATTTTTCAATTTTTTAAAAAATTTTATTTAATAATTTTTTATTATAATTTTAACTCAGTCTGTTCCACTCAGGTACATTAAAATAATGTTTAAAAGTTACTGTTAAAAATTCAGCTTATTCGATGAAGTGGTTTCTGCGATATCCTGCAGTAAATCCATTATGGAAAAAATCGGAGTACGGAGTCTCATAATGAATTATTTAGATAAAAGTTTATTTTTAAAATACAAGATAATAATATAATTTGTTAAAAAAATTAAGAAATGTTTTCAATAATTATGAAAAAAATTGATATGATTAATTGTGAGTATTGAATAGCTTCTTTTCAATTTTAGCCCAGGCTTGTCTCCTTAATTACTATATAAGGGTTGAGTTGGCTTGGTCGAAATCAGCTAATAATTGCCTAAAAATCAGTTATGAATGAAAACCAACCCAATGTCTGAATACCAATATTTCAATATTATATACAATAATTAACTGAGGTGGTATTACCATTTCTAAAATTAATTAATTAAATATCTGTAGATATATGATTTGTATATAACTTTTCCTTTTACACAAATAACTCTGCAGACGAGACGACTATCGTAATCATCGAGAGGATCAACACCGTACATCCTCAAGATATGACAGGTAAAATCCTTGTAAATATTTAAAAAAATAAATTTAATTATTTAAATGCTTAATTCGCGGTAATTGAACTTTTACTTAATAATTTATTAAAGGCATTATTCGGACGAAAGACGTCAGGATTCAAGAAAATATCGAAGCGATCGAGGACGGTCGCATTCAGGTGATCGATATTCACACAAATCTAGATTTGATGATCATCGGTATGTAATATAATTATAATTCAAGGAATACCATGTAATTTAGATACTTTGAAAACCTTGTTTGATGAAATTTACAGAAGCGAAAGAAACCGGAGAGAGTACGATCGCAGAGAACGTTCAAGAGATCGGTCGTACAGTCGTCGAGAAAGAAGTCGTTCGGAAGAACGACATATACCTCCACCTCCACAGTACGTCGAGCATGTACCAATTCCTATAATATATGGGGTAAGAATTATAAAGTGTATAGCGTGATAAATATAAGTTGAAGACAATCCACTGTAAACCATTTAAAATATTAATTGTTGTGTTTTAACCTAATTCCATTTTTCAGTCTTTTCCACCAAGACCTGTATTAGTCGGGCCTTCGATGCCGCCCATGCGAGGACCAATGGTCAGGTTACCAATGGCTCCTATGCGACTACCATTCCCACCAAGGGTCCGCTTTATGGCTCCGCCAGGTATATGTAGACCTATGCTTCCACCTGATTATCGTAAGTTATTTCAAAATAATTCAATATTTTTTTTTTAATTAATACACATATTGTATAACGATCAAATATTCGATTAAAAATACCACGACTGAATAAACCGACGGTTTCATAACGTATTATATATTTTTCTCGTATGTAATTTTCTTTTAATAATCTTCTTCCGTTACTGACGTATATTACTGATCATTATTAATTTTTTTATGGTGAATTACAGGGCACGGGCGTAAATATTGAAAAATGAAAAAGAGAACTGACAAGACCACCGTGATCCTGGCATCCATACGTATATATATATACGTAACACTTGTATTGATAATTGATAAATTTATCGAAAAATTAAATTAATAAATATATTATTGTTTAAAACTGCAATGCTCTATAAATTTAGAGATGTAATAATTACATTATATTTTTTGTACTTGTACATTGCTAGAATAAGCACATATATGAATTATAATTTGAAAAATATAATTTGAAAAATATAAAATATTAATAAACTTTCCAATACATGGTTATGGATTTTCTCATTAGTATCCATACAGCTGATAGAACAAAAGTGAAAATTCCTCCCACGCTCTCCCAATCGCTGCGAAAAGGATTGACTTATACTAGGATATAAAGATATAGATATACATAAACTATTTGTTTGCAAATGTTTAAATGAAATTGATATAACATGTGACACACACATTGCTTGAACAATTTTATTACTAAAAATAACTTTACGTATAATAATTAATATTAAGTAATTTATCAAATAACATTGTCTTTAAAACTGAGAACTTGTAACTATTTATTATTTAAGACAATATTTAAGGTGAAATTCCCTATTAATAAGCACTTTTACAGTTTTTTTTTCATTTTTTTCTTAATGATAAATTAAAATAAGCCCAGTTGTTAAAAGTATAAGTGTCAAAAACACCTTCCAAGAAGGTGTCAAAACCCGCAAGTATTTTGTGTTGACACCTTTTTTATATGTAACTTATATTTAACATTATGTATATATATATACAGTTTCTGCAATTAAAAGTACTGAAATCAAAGTGGCATAATCGACAAGTATTTTGTATATATTACCGTAAATTTGTGATTAATTAAACATTTACATATATTTCTTAAACTCCAGAAAAAGTTCTGCAATAGAAAGTACTGAAATCAAAGCGGAATCAACAAGTATTTATTTTTAAAAATACAAATATCTATTAAATTGAAAACAAACATTTTTTCAGAAAAGCATCCTACAAATTTACATTTCAATTCTAGTCCTGTCATGTCCTACAAGCAATAAATAAATAATTTTTTAATAATTTTATTAATTTCTGCAAAACTGATAAAAAATAAATTTCTGACTTTTTTATTCTCTTTAAATACACAATGTCTATCCTTCCCGTGTCTTACAGCAATAGATAAACAATTTTATATAATAATAATAATAATATTCATTTGTGCAAAATTAATTTCTGCAAAACTAATAAAAAAGTAATTTCTCTCTTTTTTATTCTCTTCAAATAAAATAATACTTGCACCACTCGTTGAATTGCTTTCTTTCTCTTGTATGTTAAGTTTAATTCTAACTGCATAACACACTCCATATGCATGTTTCTATCAAGGGCTTATAAATATTTTAAGGTAAGATTAAGTATATATATGACTTAATGTTTCTCATGAGACCTGTATATATCGTATCAGCGATTAATTTTTATTTGACTTCAGCAGTTAAACAAAGCACCCGCACTTGACAACTATTTATGATTAGAAAAAGAATAGACACGTTCAATTCCAAATTAGAGATATTAGGTTTTAAACATTAGATTGCTTTATTTCAACTTTTTTTAAACTATCATCAGTATACAAGAGGATAAGGTAAAAGTACCAATGACTGGACAAGTCCCAGATGCTGGACACGAATGGAAAATTACGTTTTGCAAAATTATGAGAGCAGACATATAAACGTATTTAATATATTTAAATACTTATTGAATATTCGTTAGCTTAAACGAAAAAAAGTTTTATGTCGGTTTTGTTTTAATTTATATAAAAAATCAATATTTGACTAATGATGTTCACAATACTAAAATAACGGATTTTCTGAACGATTTGCTAAGAAATTCGCGTGCACGCTTAAGGCGACTTGGGATATATTTATTAGTTATAACATCTAAAAAATGCATAAATATAATTTTTAATGTACTATAATCAATATTAAACAATATGTTTTTGTTGCTTTATACTTTTTTTTATTAAAAATATAGTTTATATTATTTGTTACGTTCTATCGAGGTTTGTCCTAGTAACTGACCAGTGTAATAATTTCTCATGATCTCGACTTTTGTTCTAAATTATTATTTATTCATTAAAGAATTGAGTAAGTATTAACTATTTTACAGTTATATTTATTTATACTATAATGTATGTAGTTGGTTTTCATATTAATTTAATACATTGTACTAAGAAAAATTAGTAAATTTAGAATAAGACAAAGTTAACCTACAAATTTTATAATTAAATACTGCATATTAAAATAACTGTTTCAGTTTATTCATTTAATATTAATATAAGTGTGTAAATATTAATCAGAAACATTCATACATTGTTAAATTTGTTAAAATTTTGTAATAAACGTATTTAATATAAGTTTCTTATTTAACCTTTACTTTACTTTATATACTTTCCTTCGTAAAAAACTTTATACATTAATTAATAAATAATTATATTCTCTGCACAGATTTTACGTATTTATTAATTATTTATTATGGTGCAGTTGCTTTTTAAATTATCATTTACAGCATGGTAAAGTTACGTACAGTTATTGGGACGTATGCATTCGGACAGAGGTACAATCACGTTTTGTTAGTCCAGATATTGGTTCAATGTCATCAATTGTATTTTCATTTATATTATGAAAATTAAACATGAAGATTAGAGCGTTTGCAATGCAATACACGCTATAAAGCAAATACTTTTTATTAGAACTAATAGTTTTTAATTTTGTGTATATTTTTCAACAAACTATACATTAAACATATAATGTCTAATATCCTTAGGTGTCCAGTAATTGGTACTTTTACCTTATTAGTAAATCATAAAAAAATTTTGAAATACTTAACCAACGGTGGTGCAAGTATTATTTTATTTAAAGAGAATAAAAAAGAGAGAAATTACTTTTTTATTAGTTTTGCAGAAATTAATTTTGCACAAATGAATATTATTATTATTATTATATAAAATTGTTTATCTATTGCTGTAAGACACGGGAAGGATAGACATTGTGTATTTAAAGAGAATAAAAAAGTCAGAAATTTATTTTTTATCAGTTTTGCAGAAATTAATAAAATTATTAAAAAATTATTTATTTATTGCTTGTAGGACATGACAGGACTAGAATTGAAATGTAAATTTGTAGGATGCTTTTCTGAAAAAATGTTTGTTTTCAATTTAATAGATATTTGTATTTTTAAAAATAAATACTTGTTGATTCCGCTTTGATTTCAGTACTTTCTATTGCAGAACTTTTTCTGGAGTTTAAGAAATATATGTAAATGTTTAATTAATCACAAATTTACGGTAATATATACAAAATACTTGTATATTTTTTCTCGGTGTTTCGATCGTAATCTTTTTCGAAAACACGTACAAGAGAAATTTTAACATACGCAACGCGCTCATCTACGTGCATGAATTGCCCAAATGAAAATAAAAATAAAAATTCAAAAGACACTCTAAAATTATACAATTTGTTAAAATAACTTTTAGAGCACGCCACTGCCAAAATAATTAAAAATTATTCGTCGAAACGCGCGTCTTCGAGATTCTCCAACGGGATTGGTGGAAATTTCGCGTGACGTTTGATGAAAATTGCTGTATGCCTATATATACATGATCTATATACTAAGACGCTTAGCTCGTTCGGTGATATATATTTTAATATATATATATATATATATATATATATATATATACATATATGTATATAATAAATTTGTAAGATACGCTTTTAAAGCACAAGTTTTTAATAAGTAAGCCGACTGTGAAAAAAAAAACTTTTGTCACTTATTCTTTTTACGTGGAATTTCACTGTGTTCGCGGGGGTGCTGTGTAAGAGATAGATAGAGAGAGAGAGAGAGAGAGAGACTTTGTTTTTGTTACGAAAAACTGGATGAAAACATATTACGGGGGGTAAGTAATATTTTTGGGATTAAAAAGGAAACCAAATAAGAAAAGAAAAGAAAAGAAATGGATGACGCGGTGAACGCTGGTAATGAAAATGATACGGAATCGACGGATTCGTATGAACTGAATGCTCTGGGTAAGTTGTAATGACAATATCGTAATCTGGACTTTTGTAAATATTTTGATTTTGGTAGACAATTGTTTTAGGTTAGTTTGTTAAGAGTAAAAGTGGATTCAATTTGTATACATTTATATATGTATAGGTATTGATTTTTAGGAGATAATCGTTTTTTTTGTACTTATTGTTGTTTAGAAACTGAAGCAGACATTGGTATGAATTTAATTGACATTGAGCAACCGAACGAGGATGCATTACAAATTTTAAATCCAATTGAAAATGGAAGGCCTAGCGATGATTTAGATGCTGATGATGATGAAGATGACGATGATGATGATGCTGATGATGAAGAAGCGCAAGTTGCACCACAAGATTGTAATTTTGATTTAAATTTACCTGCCTCTCATTCTGTAAGTCACTGTCTTACACTTTCTTTTCCTAATAATGTTGTACGTCTTAACAGTGTTAAATATTGTTTTACAAGTACCTGGGATCAAATTTAGAAGAGTTGAGAGGACGAACATTATTAGATGAAGGGATATACATGAATCTTCCATTACTAATGAAACATTCTATATTATTATTTCCTGGACAAACTTTGCCCATGGCTGTATTTGGTACTAATGTTATTGATATGCTAACAAAATGTATACAGAAAAATCGCACATTTGGTGTGGTTTGTTTACAAAAGGATAAACTAGAATCAATTGGTACTACGGCAGAAATTTATGAATACATGGAGGGTAACAGGGAGGAAGGTTTTCGAATCAAAGCCAAAGGCAGACAACGTTTCCAAATATTACGGATGATACATGTATTTATTTACATTATTGACAAAGCGTATAAATTAAATATGTTTAATAAGAAAATTTTGAATAATCAAATGTTATTTTAAAGGGATTTAACGAGCTATCGGCAAATGTCAAAATAGTACCAGAAATTACGCTTCCTCCACCATTTTATGAACAAAGATTAACATCTCTTGATCCTCAAAGAGTAAAACCAAGTAGCGAAGATGAGCCAGAAAAACAAGAGAAAATAGAAAGACTGGAAGCTGCGTTAACAACTTGGCCCTCGTGGGTTTACAAACAATTTGATCCTTACAAACTTGCGTTAAAATACGTCAACTACTTCACTACATAGCTAATAGTAATTTTGATAATTTTTTTTATAAATCTAATACATTTTTCAATATCTGATAAATTGTATTATATTGGAATTTTCAGAAGGAAGCAATATACCTACAGATCCGTCTGATTTATCCTTTTGGGTTGCACAAAATTTACCGTTGAATGATCATGAAAGGATCATGTTACTAAAATATGACTGTGCAATTTCTCGATTACAATGGGAATTAAAATATTTAACAGAAGTAAGTAACATTATAAGGATAATATAATATATATATATATATATATAACTTAGCTAATTTAAATTTACCTGCCTCTCATTCTGTAAGTCACTGTCTTACACTTTCTTTTCCTAATAATGTTGTACGTCTTAACAGTGTTGAATATTGTTTTACAAGTACCTGGGATCAAATTTAGAAGAGTTGAGAGGACGAACATTATTAGATGAAGGGATATACATGAATCTTCCATTACTAATGAAACATTCTATATTATTATTTCCTGGACAAACTTTGCCCATGGCTGTATTTGGTACTAATGTTATTGATATGCTAACAAAATGTATACAGAAAAATCGCACATTTGGTGTGGTTTGTTTACAAAAGGATAAACTAGAATCAATTGGTACTACGGCAGAAATTTATGAATACATGGAGGGTAACAGGGAGGAAGGTTTTCGAATCAAAGCCAAAGGCAGACAACGTTTCCAAATATTACGGATGATACATGTATTTATTTACATTATTGACAAAGCGTATAAATTAAATATGTTTAATAAGAAAATTTTGAATAATCAAATGTTATTTTAAAGGGATTTAACGAGCTATCGGCAAATGTCAAAATAGTACCAGAAATTACGCTTCCTCCACCATTTTATGAACAAAGATTAACATCTCTTGATCCTCAAAGAGTAAAACCAAGTAGCGAAGATGAGCCAGAAAAACAAGAGAAAATAGAAAGACTGGAAGCTGCGTTAACAACTTGGCCCTCGTGGGTTTACAAACAATTTGATCCTTACAAACTTGCGTTTAAAATACGTCAACTACTTCACTACATAGCTAATAGTAATTTTGATAATTTTTTTTTATAAATCTAATACATTTTTCAATATCTGATAAATTGTATTATATTGGAATTTTCAGAAGGAAGCAATATACCTACAGATCCGTCTGATTTATCCTTTTGGGTTGCACAAAATTTACCGTTGAATGATCATGAAAGGATCATGTTACTAAAATATGACTGTGCAATTTCTCGATTACAATGGGAATTAAAATATTTAACAGAAGTAAGTAACATTATAAGGATAAAATATATATATATATATATATATATATATATATATATATATATATATATATATATATATATATATATATATATATACATATATGTATATATAAATTTGTAAGATACGCTTTTAAAGCACAAGTTTTTAATAAGTAAGCCGACTGTGAAAAAAAAAACTTTTGTCACTTATTCTTTTTACGTGGAATTTCACTGTGTTCGCGGGGGTGCTGTGTAAGAGATAGATAGATAAGAGAGAGAGAGAGAGAGACTTTGTTTTTGTTACGAAAACTGGATGAAAACATATCATACGGTTACGGGGTAGAAGACTGGGGGTAAGTAATATTTTGGGATTAAAAAGGAAACCAAATAAGAAAAGAAAAGAAAAGAAATGGATGACGCGGTGAACGCTGGTAATGAAAATGATACGGAATCGACGGATTCGTATGAACTGAATGCTGGGTAAGTTGTAATGACAATATCGTAATCTGGACTTTTGTAAATATTTTGATTTTGGTAGACAATTGTTTTAGGTTAGTTTGTTAAGAGTAAAAGTGGATTCAATTTGTATACATTTATATATGTATAGGTATTGATTTTTAGGAGATAATCGTTTTTTTTGTACTTATTGTTGTTTAGAAACTGAAGCAGACATTGGTATGAATTTAATTGACATTGAGCAACCGAACGAGGATGCATTACAAATTTTAAATCCAATTGAAAATGGAAGGCCTAGCGATGATTTAGATGCTGATGATGAAGATGACGATGATGATGATGCTGATGCTGATGATGAAGAAGCGCAAGTTGCACCACAAGATTGTAATTTTGATTTAAATTTACCTGCCTCTCATTCTGTAAGTCACTGTCTTACACTTTCTTTTTCCTAATAAGTTGTACGTCTTAACAGTGTTGAATATTGTTTTACAAGTACCTGGGATCAAATTTAGAAGAGTTGAGAGGACGAACATTATTAGATGAAGGGATATACATGAATCTTCCATTACTAATGAAACATTCTATATTATTATTTCCTGGACAAACTTTGCCCATGGCTGTATTTGGTACTAATGTTATTGATATGCTAACAAAATGTATACAGAAAAATCGCACATTTGGTGTGGTTTGTTTACAAAAGGATAAACTAGAATCAATTGGTACTACGGCAGAAATTTATGAATACATGGAGGGTAACAGGGAGGAAGGTTTTCGAATCAAAGCCAAAGGCAGACAACGTTTCCAAATATTACGGATGATACATGTATTTATTTACATTATTGACAAAGCGTATAAATTAAATATGTTTAATAAGAAAATTTTGAATAATCAAATGTTATTTTAAAGGGATTTAACGAGCTATCGGCAAATGTCAAAATAGTACCAGAAATTACGCTTCCTCCACCATTTTATGAACAAAGATTAACATCTCTTGATCCTCAAAGAGTAAAACCAAGTAGCGAAGATGAGCCAGAAAAACAAGAGAAAATAGAAAGACTGGAAGCTGCGTTAACAACTTGGCCCTCGTGGGTTTACAAACAATTTGATCCTTACAAACTTGCGTTTAAAATACGTCAACTACTTCACTACATAGCTAATAGTAATTTTGATAATTTTTTTTTATAAATCTAATACATTTTTCAATATCTGATAAATTGTATTATATTGGAATTTTCAGAAGGAAGCAATATACCTACAGATCCGTCTGATTTATCCTTTTGGGTTGCACAAAATTTACCGTTGAATGATCATGAAAGGATATGTTACTAAAATATGACTGTGCAATTTCTCGATTACAATGGGAATTAAAATATTTAACAGAAGTAAGTAACATTATAAGGATAATATAATATATATATATATATATATATAACTTAGCTAATAAAAATTTACTTTAAGGATCGTGCACTTGTATGTTGTAAATGTGAAAAAACTATTGGAAAACAATCAGATTTGTTTCCCATGAGTAAAGAAGGTCCACAAAGTACATTTTGTAATGCAAACGGATTTATTTTCGACACAGTTACGTTGTATAGAGCTGAAAATCTCAAACTTAGCAATAGTTCGCCATCTTCAATATGCAGTTGGTTCCCTGGGTAAATATTAATTTTGTTATTTAAACATAAATGTCAATAGAAAAAAAAGGCAAAGGATTCACCTAAACTAAACTGCTTTATTGTTTTTAGTTATGCTTGGACAATCGCAACTTGTAAAGGATGTGAAATGCATATGGGTTGGCTATTTACAGCAGACACAGATAAAACTTTAAGACCTTTATCATTTTGGGGTTTAACGCGAAGAGGTTTAAAATCTAAAAAACTTCAAAAGAATATGTTAGAAGAGTAAGTTACTCAAGTGATGAACATAATCACAGTGATTCTGAAAATGATTATGAAAATAGTTTTTACATTGAACTGCATATTTATATGTATGGGTAATAATTCAACAAATTATTATCTTTGAAGTTAAAAAATTTATTTGTTAAAATATTGGCTTGTGATGTATATTAGTAGCTTACTTGTGTATGCTACCGATTTTATAAGAAAACTAATATGATTACTTCTATTGCTATGAGGAGTTTATTATATACAGATGAATTTATAGAATTTAAATCGATTTTAAGTTAATTAATTTGAATAATTTCATCCTATTTAACGATATCAATATATTATTTATAAAAGTTAATTTAAATTTTTTAATTATTTTATAATTAAATATTATATTCACACAATAATTTATAAAAAAAATGCAATAAATCAATTTTTTCGATATTAGTGAAAATTCTATGCATTTGAAACGTTGAATATAAAAAATAATTTTGAGTCTACAAATACAAAAATTTTATACTTTTGGATATGAAAATATACAAATAAAAAGTTAACGGTATTTTTAATACTGTGAGAATGTAAGTAAACAATAATAATAATTGTATAAATCAAATATCGTCAAGAAAAGTTGTTAAAAGAAATAATTATGATACTGTTGGTTACAGTACTTACAAATAGAGCGTATAAGTAAATTTACTCGTTTTATCGTGTTATTATAGTTTCTTTTTTGTTTATTATTATATAAAATTGTTTATCTATTGCTGTAAGACACGGGAAGGATAGACATTGTGTATTTAAAGAGAATAAAAAAGTCAGAAATTTATTTTTTATCAGTTTTGCAGAAATTAATAAAATTATTAAAAAATTATTTATTTATTGCTTGTAGGACATGACAGGACTAGAATTGAAATGTAAATTTGTAGGATGCTTTTCTGAAAAAATGTTTGTTTTCAATTTAATAGATATTTGTATTTTTAAAAATAAATACTTGTTGATTCCGCTTTGATTTCAGTACTTTCTATTGCAGAACTTTTTCTGGAGTTTAAGAAATATATGTAAATGTTTAATTAATCACAAATTTACGGTAATATATACAAAATCTTGTATATTTTTTCTCGGTGTTTCGATCGTAATCTTTTTCGAAAACACGTACAAGAGAAATTTTAACATACGCAACGCGCTCATCTACGTGCATGAATTGCCCAAATGAAAATAAAAATAAAAATTCAAAAGACACTCTAAAATTATACAATTTGTTAAAATAACTTTTAGAGCACGCCACTGCCAAAATAATTAAAAATTATTCGTCGAAACGCGCGTCTTCGAGATTCTCCAACGGGATTGGTGGAAATTTCGCGTGACGTTTGATGAAAATTGCTGTATGCCTATATATACATGATCTATATACTAAGACGCTTAGCTCGTTCGGTGATATATATTTTAATATATATATATATATATATACATATATGTATATAATAAATTTGTAAGATACGCTTTTAAAGCACAAGTTTTTAATAAGTAAGCCGACTGTGAAAAAAAAACTTTTGTCACTTATTCTTTTTACGTGGAATTTCACTGTGTTCGCGGGGGTGCTGTGTAAGAGATAGATAGAGAGAGAGAGAGAGAGAGAGACTTTGTTTTTGTTACGAAAAACTGGATGAAAACATATTACGGGGCGGGGGTAAGTAATATTTTTGGATTAAAAAGGAAACCAAATAAGAAAAGAAAGAAAAGAAATGGATGACGCGGTGAACGCTGGTAATGAAAATGATACGGAATCGACGGATTCGTATGAACTGAATGCTCTGGGTAAGTTGTAATGACAATATCGTAATCTGGACTTTTGTAAATATTTTGATTTTGGTAGACAATTGTTTTAGGTTAGTTTGTTAAGAGTAAAAGTGGATTCAATTTGTATACATTTATATATGTATAGGTATTGATTTTTAGGAGATAATCGTTTTTTTTTGTACTTATTGTTGTTTAGAAACTGAAGCAGACATTGGTATGAATTTAATTGACATTGAGCAACCGAACGAGGATGCATTACAAATTTTAAATCCAATTGAAAATGGAAGGCCTAGCGATGATTTAGATGCTGATGATGATGAAGATGACGATGATGATGATGCTGATGATGAAGAAGCGCAAGTTGCACCACAAGATTGTAATTTTGATTTAAATTTACCTGCCTCTCATTCTGTAAGTCACTGTCTTACACTTTCTTTTTCCTAATAATGTTGTACGTCTTAACAGTGTTAATATTGTTTTACAAGTACCTGGGATCAAATTTAGAAGAGTTGAGAGGACGAACATTATTAGATGAAGGGATATACATGAATCTTCCATTACTAATGAAACATTCTATATTATTATTTCCTGGACAAACTTTGCCCATGGCTGTATTTGGTACTAATGTTATTGATATGCTAACAAAATGTATACAGAAAAATCGCACATTTGGTGTGGTTTGTTTACAAAAGGATAAACTAGAATCAATTGGTACTACGGCAGAAATTTATGAATACATGGAGGGTAACAGGGAGGAAGGTTTTCGAATCAAAGCCAAAGGCAGACAACGTTTCCAAATATTACGGATGATACATGTATTTATTTACATTATTGACAAAGCGTATAAATTAAATATGTTTAATAAGAAAATTTTGAATAATCAAATGTTATTTTAAAGGGATTTAACGAGCTATCGGCAAATGTCAAAATAGTACCAGAAATTACGCTTCCTCCACCATTTTATGAACAAAGATTAACATCTCTTGATCCTCAAAGAGTAAAACCAAGTAGCGAAGATGAGCCAGAAAAACAAGAGAAAATAGAAAGACTGGAAGCTGCGTTAACAACTTGGCCCTCGTGGGTTTACAAACAATTTGATCCTTACAAACTTGCGTTTAAAATACGTCAACTACTTCACTACATAGCTAATAGTAATTTTGATAATTTTTTTTTATAAATCTAATACATTTTTCAATATCTGATAAATTGTATTATATTGGAATTTTCAGAAGGAAGCAATATACCTACAGATCCGTCTGATTTATCCTTTTGGGTTGCACAAAATTTACCGTTGAATGATCATGAAAGGATCATGTTACTAAAATATGACTGTGCAATTTCTCGATTACAATGGGAATTAAAATATTTAACAGAAGTAAGTAACATTATAAGGATAAATAATATATATATATATATATATATAACTTAGCTAATAAAAATTTACTTTAAGGATCGTGCACTTGTATGTTGTAAATGTGAAAAAACTATTGGAAAACAATCAGATTTGTTTCCCATGAGTAAAGAAGGTCCACAAAGTACATTTTGTAATGCAAACGGATTTATTTTCGACACAGTTACGTTGTATAGAGCTGAAAATCTCAAACTTAGCAATAGTTCGCCATCTTCAATATGCAGTTGGTTCCCTGGGTAAATATTAATTTTGTTATTTAAACATAAATGTCAATAGAAAAAAAAGGCAAAGGATTCACCTAAACTAAACTGCTTTATTGTTTTTAGTTATGCTTGGACAATCGCAACTTGTAAAGGATGTGAAATGCATATGGGTTGGCTATTTACAGCAGACACAGATAAAACTTTAAGACCTTTATCATTTTGGGGTTTAACGCGAAGAGGTTTAAAATCTAAAAAACTTCAAAAGAATATGTTAGAAGAGTAAGTTACTCAAGTGATGAACATAATCACAGTGATTCTGAAAATGATTATGAAAATAGTTTTTACATTGAACTGCATATTTATATGTATGGGTAATAATTCAACAAATTATTATCTTTGAAGTTAAAAAATTTATTTGTTAAAATATTGGCTTGTGATGTATATTAGTAGCTTACTTGTGTATGCTACCGTATTTTATAAGAAAACTAATATGATTACTTCTATTGCTATGAGGAGTTTATTATATACAGATGAATTTATAGAATTTAAATCGATTTTAAGTTAATTAATTTGAAATAATTTCATCCTATTTAACGATATCAATATATTATTTATAAAAGTTAATTTAAATTTTTTAATTATTTTATAATTAAATATTATATTCACACAATAATTTATAAAAAAAATGCAATAAATCAATTTTTTCGATATTAGTGAAAATTCTATGCATTTGAAACGTTGAATATAAAAAATAAATTTTGAGTCTACAAATACAAAAATTTTATACTTTTGGATATGAAAATATACAAATAAAAAGTTAACGGTATTTTTAATACTGTGAGAATGTAAGTAAACAATAATAATAATTGTATAAATCAAATATCGTCAAGAAAAGTTGTTAAAAGAAATAATTATGATACTGTTGGTTACAGTACTTACAAATAGAGCGTATAAGTAAATTTACTCGTTTTATCGTGTTATTATAGTTTCTTTTTTGTTTAGTATTATATAAATATACTATTGTAGAGACTGAATACTGGAATGGATTTTTTTTTAAAAGTTTTTTATAAATAAGATTAGGCGAATAAAAAAAACTATGTAATAGCTACATAAATAAATTAAAATTAAAAGAGAAGGTAAAGAATGTATAGTCACTTTTTTTTAATATTTCATTTCGCATATTATATATATATTTCGATTACCTTAAATCAATTGTATCTATAATATAATCATATGTTCATTATTTACCTCAATCTTTTCGCTTTTTCTCTCTCGCGTGTGTGTATCATACTTTCTTAATCGAGTTCAATAGCGACCAACTTTCGTGTTCGGCGCACGAGAGCGATTTGGTCGTCACAAGATTAATCAATTTAATCATTGTCGCAGCGCATCGAACGGTTGCATCGCAACGCGATCAATTACATCTTTACATATAGGGGTAGCGAATCATCGCTAATTCCAGCGTTTTAAGTCCCTGACAGCCGTCCATACTTTTTTCTCTCAATCTCTCTCTCTTTATTTAATCAATTTTTTTATTCGCGTCAACAAGTGCAATATAGTTCACATAATTTTCTTCACAGTACGGTTAACAGCGTTTATGCTGATCATTAATGTCTGCATACCTCTCTCTCTCTTTTTTTTCATCGTGTTCTAATTATTTATAAAACGCAGTCGCTCAAGAAATTCGATTCTTTCACCGACTGGAAATCTTACGTTGTACAGCCGAGCGCCAAGTTTTGTATAGCAAATATAAATCTCATACGATCGACGTCAAGTATATCCTCGTTCTCCCTTCCCGTTCAGCTTTCGACATACAATTATTAATTGTTTAATTTCCGTGCAAAAATCTACAATCCAAGTTTTTTTGTCTTTTGAGAATAAACAACGTAGAAAACCCAAGCGGAGCTCTGATGGAGTAAACGTCGAATAAAGTCAGCAGCAAATACGGATCTGTATTTCTTTTTTAATGATTGCCTCCTCTCTGCGCACACTTCAGCGGCGATCAGATCGTGTCTCGATTACTATATGCCTTTTTAAATATATGTAAATATAACCATTGCACGGCCAAAGATAAGCAAGTGATATATGACAAGTCTGCTAAATATTTCTCTTCGTTTGCGTCAAATCTTCATAAAGACAACTCTAGATTTCATTTGCTTGTATTAGTTAAATAAGTTCGAGGCTCAAATGCGATAAAACTGGCAATCAGTTTCTTTTATATTTTAACACTTTTACAGAATCAATTGTAGACAATTGAATTAATACATATATTTTCATATACCGAATTTCTTCTATAGTTTTTTCTTTTTTTAAACTTTACAATTTTTACAATTTATCATATCCAACTACGGAACAAAAATAATTGAATATCACAAATATAATCGTGTTTGTTCTTATTTTCTATTTTATTATTTTCCTTTTAATTTATTAACTTAACATAAAGAATTTAAACAAAATTGTTAATTTATATACAAAAAATACGTGATGCTCAGTGTTTTCACCAGAGCCCTTTAACTTTGACAGCGCTTGCCTATATGAAACATTTGAGGATAAGAATTCCTAAATTATGTGGTTCCGTAATGTTTCTTCATTAACATCGAAAGTATAATTGCAGCAAAGTGTTCGTACGAATTTTCTATCATATATATGTTATCCGGTCCCCTTTTATCACCAACTTCAAGGGATAGAAGGAATCAATCGCTTCAATCGGTTGAATTAACTCAATCCCACCGATGAAATAAAATACTAATAGCGTATCTCTTGAATGTGGTTCGTAGATGCGTACATTAAATAATCAATTTGACATCAATCACTTGAAACTTATTAAGCTAATTTGTTTTAATTTCTCTTTAGGATATTGAAAATGTTTATGACAATAGCGATCGATGTAAATATGAAACAGTAACAAAGTAAAAGTAAAAAGCTATTTTTTCTTTCGATTAACTCATATATTCTCTTTTTTCAGTAAATATTAAATATTCATTGAATGCGAATAAAATATTACGGAATGGGGGACAGACGAAGACACAAGTCAGGGAAAACGTACGCTATTGACTTATACTTCTTTTTTGCTGCTTTCCAGACTTTTATCTTTTTTTTCTTATATCAAAAAGCTGCACTCTTCGCCGTGCTAGTACTTTTTCCCGTCTATATTCGACACACCTATATATCTAAAACAGAAAAAAAACCGATTAAACATTGATAAATGATGAATTAATATTACAATTTGACATAAAAAACCATTTAAAATATTGTCTTACTCTCGATTTCTGATCCCGCAGCGATAAACTTTGTGTGCGCTTGAACAGCTGTGCTCGTCTGCTGGACATTGAGAGGAACGGTTGGTGTTGGCGCGGCAAAGCCTGGCGGTGGTTGCATTGCCCAATGTTGTGTTGGGGGAACACTCTGTTCCTACAAAAAGTAATATAAATATTTTAAAGTTATTCGTTGGCGTTAGAAAAAAGAAGACAGATGGTGCAGATTTGTTGTTTACTGATATGTATTCGATTCCTAATATCATTATCAACCGTAATAAATAATATCTAAATAGAAGGTCTTAATAAAAGCGAATCGCGATGTAACAAAAAACTTAAATTATACTTGTGGCGTGTGTATGTATATAAATAGAAACGATTTAAATTCGAAAAATATTAATTCTAATAAAATGTTATGATTGAATTACAACCAATGTCTCTCAATTAAACGAAAAAAAAAATGGGTACCTGCTGGGCATTGTGAGAGACATTATGTGAAGGGTGCGCATGAGGGAATTGCCATGTGCTTGTAGTACTCTGGAATGGAAGGAGCCGCGAACTCACTATGGCTGGATCAACAGGATTTAAATCTGAAATCGATCCAAAGTTATTCCAGCCACCTTTTTGATAGAGCGCCTGATGGTGGAATTGTGGTTGTTGCTGTGTTTGTTGCTGCTGCTGAGAACTAATTTCGCACCAATCTTTCAGACTGTAGATCGCATCACTGGCACATTTGCCAACTCCTATGAATTAATAAACGAATTATGGTTAATTTTTTGTAATTGATTTAATCATTTATCGAAAAATGAAAAATAAAAGCAAATTTGATTTGATAAATTACCTTGGGAACTGAGAAGCGGATTTTGGTTTTGAAGAAACGAGGTTTGCGTATTCTGTTGTCCTCCCGTGAATAAGACTCCAGACGAATGACTCACGAACGGCAGTATTTTACTACCTGTAGACATAAGTAATTCTGTAACAGAAACGTCGGTCACATACATGTAACGACGAATCTTTATTGTACAATTGAGATAGTAGAGTTTAATAAAGTAATGCAAAATGCAAACTGTAAAATAAATGACAAATTATAAAATATTATCAAATTTTAAAACGATACACTGATAGTGTTCAAAAAGTACATTATTTATGATCTCTCCTTGTGGTGGAACAAATAATTGTAGCATCAATATGTATTTATTTATTTATAAATACTGCGGACAAGTAGATATTTTACTGGGTAATATACAGTAGTCACATAAAAATTGTATTCGATAATTATTATTAATTATTTGTCTGCATCCAGGGAGAAGGAATATTATATTGCTTTTTTCAGATTAATTTATTTATTTAGAGTTATCAAGAAGATCAAAATTTGGCGAACAGTATATCATGAAAAGATGGAAGATTTCCATCAAAAAATCTATTTTTTGTCCAGCTAAATCGACGTTACAATCCTTTTTTTAAAAATTGTAATCAATTACATGTTTTTAAGCTGTATTTTAATAAAAAAAATAGCGAAGTCCAACACGTTTATATCCAAATATTACAAATAACCTATTTAACCCTTTAAAAAACGAAATAGTATTTATAAATTTAAATAACACTGGAATATATTCAATAAATTTCTCTTGTAAATTAAATACTAGACACTATAATTTTTCAATTAAGCCATTAGGAGTTAAAATATATTGCTCGGAACACACGTTATATGAGAATAATACTCGGAGTTAATTTCATTTCTATGGTTGTGATGGAATATGATGAATTGTTTAACTAAAAATTGAGAATTACCGTATAAATTCTCATTTTTTTTTTGTGTATGAAATGTGCTTAATTCTTGGGTGCACAATCCACCACATAACATTGCGAAAAATCTTCGATATTTTAAACTAATAAAAGACAAAAGAAAACAAACCTGTAAGGGTATTCGCAGTAGGGGCTGGTCGTGGGATACCGAGTCCAAAGGAATTCATGTGATTGGGCGTCGAGCTTGGAAAACCCGGAGGAGGTAATCTACTTCGCTGACCAAGACCGGCGACCGTCACCGAACCTTGGACCGGACTTTGAGCACCACCGTTTTGTTGCAACAATGTTTGTGGAAGTCGAGAGAGAAGAGTATGTGGCTGTTGAAGCACCTGCAGGTTCTGAATGTGTTGCACTTGCTGTTGCAGATGTGCCATGTGAGTGACCTAATGGACGTTTATTAATTTACATTAATATAGGAAATTAGTTAATTTATAATGTGGATATAATAACCGTTCCTATTAATTATATTAATTTCAAAACTATTTGATATTACAATGCATAATAGGTTAATTTTAACGACAGCCCGTATATTACAACTATCATCAGAGTAACTTTAAATGGTTCAAATTATTTATAAAAAAAGTACCTGTGTAAAGTGATGTGGACCAATACCAATAGAATTCTGCTCGTGCTGTACCCTAGTTTGTTCCTCTCTTTCTCTCTGTTGCTGTTGCTGCTGCTGTTGTTGATGTTGAAAGAGCCTCTCTTGTTGAATTTGTATCTCGTTCTCCATCAGTTCTGCTAAAGCTTTTTGCGTTTCGTGGAAAGGATCAAAACCCAAATCGTCGTCCGCTTTCATAGTTTCTGCTCCACCCAGTTGTTGCTGTTCCTGATGCTTTTGTAGCTCGCTCAGCGTCGCGTGCCCATTCTGCTTAATATAATCGCCATTTTCCTGATTCCGATTAGCCTAATTATATAGTATTAATTTAATATATTTGATTTGAATTTAATTTACAGTTCTCAACTTTTTCTGAAGGAATGGTTAACATTAATTGAAATGACAAATTAGAAATTTAAAAGATAAAAAATCAAAGCAAGGTTAATGTATTATTTATTTTATTGTATACGCTCATAGTCTTTTGACACCATCTGACAAAAAATATATTTAATGTCTTGCCAGTCTTAAATAGAATTTTTTTCAAAAATTTGTTGATATATAAGGTAAAAGGTATCTCATCCTTCATCTATGAAGCTGGACGATTTTATATAAAAAATAAAAATAAAAATTTCTAGTAGATTCATGTTATTATTAAATCTTAGATGAATAAATGTATCGGTTTTCTCGAGAAAAGATGTAAAAAAAAGAAAAATAAATTTCTTTTTTGTGTGATTTTTAATTTAATCGTTGTTAACGAATTTTCTTGCCGCGTATCAAATAATTTTCGCTTCTTTTTCTTTAATACGAAACGTCATCATCAGATGTTCACACAACGGAAACAGCTTACAAAAAAGTGACATTGACCACCGGAACGTCACAAGAAATAAAATCAATTACTTTTCGTTTTTATTTTTTTTTTCACACATTGAGTTAGAAAGATCGATCAATTCGTTCATTTTACATTAAAAGTTTATACAATCTCTGTTGGAATTAAAAAAAAAGAGCGGCAGTTAGCGTTCTCTAAAAATATTCTATAAAACTGCATAACTTATAATACAAATAAAAAATACTCAAATATCTTAAAATTATTCCTGACACTCTTAACGAGATATAAAATTCAAATCTTACCGACCGAGTCAACGAAGACGCAGACATCGATAATTTTCCCTCAAATGTATAACAATTGTAAACAATATTCGAATAAAAAACAATGGTAGTCTTAATTTTCTATAATTTATCATATTCACTTATCTCGAACAGTTCGTTTTCGTCGTTGCACTTTAAATTTACTCGGTCGATAACAATTGAGTGCGAGATTTCTTTTAAATTATCTCTTTCAATTGATAAAATAAAAAAAAAGTACGAATTGATAAATCAAGAAGAAACCTCACCTGCAAGGCTAACCTCTGCTGCAAGGAATTCTGCTGAAAATCCGCCATGAATTTCGAGGCGGGGGTGTTGGCGAGTATGCTCGAGGCGATACTGCTCGCTGGATTGTCCGATATCGAGGGGTTAAATTGTCCGGGAGTCGGATACGTTTCTTCTGCGTCGATGAAATCCTCATTACTAAACGATATTCGTGGCGAAGGTGATGGACTCGATTTTTGCGAGAGATGAATAGACGTACGCGACAATTCGGTTTGGAATCCAAATGCCGCTTGCCAGTCCTCGCTCGAATATACCGTTGGCAACGAATCTGGGATTGGTGCGATTCCAGGGCTCGTCCAGTCGACTCCTGTGCTCGCTAAAACATTTTTTTCCAATTTACAATTGATCGCTTGGTACGATTATGAATTATATACATTTAAATTATCAGTTCAATTTAATTTATTTTTTTTATCGATCGCTTTGTTTTTTAAATATTTATCTCACAGTTACGTGGAAAAATTGTGAAGTAATAAACAGTGCGATACAAAAAATTCAATAAATATACTGAATTCTACTCGTTGCGAGATCCATCCATTTTCAAGAATTATTCACGCAACGCGATGGAAAATGAAAGTTCATAATTCCTTTTTTTCAAACAGACTAGACTCGCTGTGTATAAATGTCGAAAGTAGCACGCAAATTATCTGAATCTACATTTACGTGATAGTCACGCACAAAAACGTTTACAGTTAACGGAAATATAGATGTACCCGGGAATTCGACCTTTTTATTATACTAATTTTTAATTTTTGGAATTAACATTGTATACAATTATTAATTAAAAAACAATAATGTCCAAATTAGTCATCTTCTTAATTAATAAATAAATTAATGTAATTGTTTTAAATTAAGTTTAATTTTTTTTTTTTTTCGTTTTGGATTTGTATAAATACAAAACATACTTGTTTGCCTTGCACATAACAATCTCTTAAGGCAACGAGTGTTTATTAAAGAACAATATTTATTTATTTTTCTGAATTTGATAAAATTTTGATATAATCGCAGTACTCCAGATTTAAGCTTGAAGAGTTGAAAAAACGATAAAAAAAAAGAAACCAAGAGATCAGTTGATTCTTGACGTTTTGGTTTTAACGAACCTGCTTGCGTTGTCGGTGGTGTGGACGTCGTGGTCGTAGGGATTTTTTGAAATGTGTTTGAACTAAAGAAACTGTTATTGTCCGACTGAAAGATAGATCTGTGATTGATTTGCTGGGCCTGAGTACCGTCGATGATATTCGTGGAATGTAATCCTGGTGGTGGCTGTTGGCTTATGCCTTGCGATGAATTTGTACTAGCTGGTGAAGAACCTAAACGACGTTACGAAACAAACAAAAAGAAAAATATCTTTCTACACTACAAGACACATTTGAATCGTCCCGTCGCTCCCTCCATTCGGAATGCCAGAATAAACAGTTGGTCGTATCTCTTTTTAACTCCAATTGTTTTATCGTACCAAAAAGTAAAAGTACGTCGTAGTTGTCGTAACCAACAGGTGTTAAGCGCAATCGATCGATTACTTTTTTTTTATTAGTAGGTGCAAAATTTATTTATCTTTTTTCTTTCCTTTTTCAAAAGAAAAGCGTTATTTTGCCTTTTATTTTATCTTACCTTAATAGCGCAGTGTTATTGAAAAATACGACAGTTAATCAACGAAAAGAAAAAAAAAACGATCACAACACTATTGAGAATATCTCTTTATTTTGGCATGTATAAATTGTCAAAGTATCCCACATGTACGTGGTACACGTGAGATATCACAACAATTTCAATGTTAACAGCTGACATAGTAACAAATAAAGTATTCATATATATATGTATGTAGGTAACACTTGGTTGTGCCTTTGAGGCTTGTCGGTAACAAAAGAAAGTTGACTAGCCAGTTCTGAGTATAAATTCTTTTAAATCGTAACGTATTAACATGTTTGCGTGTAAAAAAAACAGTGGCAGTCGTATGACATACGCGAGTATATCATCGGTTGCTCCTTGCCAAAGAAAGTCAAAGCGTAAAGTAACTACTCCAGTGACAATAGACGAGAAGTGCGATAAAGAGTACAATGATTCGGATGTGTGTGAACTCACCTAAAATAGCTGTGCTACAAGTCTCTTCGCTCGACTCAGCTAAACGCTCCACTTGGTGGTTCGCACTAGAGTCCTCAGAGCTAGATATCGTACTTGCCGGAGTACCACCTTCTCTCTGAGGCTCGATGACGTCATTCTCGGAATGACTTTGTTCTCCATTCTGTACAATCCCGTTAATCTTGAGTTCTTGTACCTGATGCATTAATTTTCCCGTTTTGCTGCTCGGTACAGTTTGTTGTTGCTGTGGTTGATCTCCTTTTAATCGACCACCCGTTGACTTTTGTACCACTAATTCGACACTCGTCGATTCAACGACGTGATTTCCTATTTCCTTCTGACCGTTCACTTGTGCCTGCGTTGTTATATTCGAATTCGACTCCGAGCGTGAAGTCGTCCGCGTGTTACCGTGTTTTTCCTTGTTTTGGGAATTTTTGTGTTTGTTACGCGCTGCCTGGGCCTTACTCTCGCTATTACTTTTCCCCCGTCGCGAGCTTACTCCGTTCTCGCCTTTGTTGTTGTTGTTCTGCTTTTGCGACGAGGGCGCCGAATTATTTTGCACCCCGTTCGTCCCATTCTCGTGATTCGGCGCGCTGTTCGGCTGCGTCGACGTTTGAGTCGGCGAGGATTCCTTACAATTCGATTGTGATTCTGAAAATTACACGATTTTCGTTAGAGCTAGGAATTGCGTACGTGTGAGATGCTATTCATTATACTCGACGGGAATTTACCTTTCGTCTGACCTGGTTGTAACGACGGCCAAGCTTCTTTGGCTTGTGAATTTGGCCCATTCTCCCGCGTACCACCTCCGGTCACAGGTGGCGATGGCGTTGGTTTCCTAAAATAGTAATTATTAATCTTAAAAAATCTGCTCAAACTATCAAGGGTATTTCTCAATAATTAATACTTGAATTTCGTAAACTTTGCATATTGTACGATTTCTTTTGAAAATTTAATGTTATGAAGTGTAAGTATCACTTCATTAAAAAATAGATAAAAATATTACGATGGAATCAACATTTTTTATTATTTAATATTAAATAGGTTTTATTTACCGTTGTGATGAATTAGTGATGTGTAAGGATTGCACAAGTTTTCTTTCGTATTCCTGATGTTTGCCCTGGTGCATTTCTTCTTTTGTAAATGATGCCTCTTGATCTCCAAGATCGTGTAAATACATACAATCTGGCTTTGGACAACTTTGATTTCGCATGAAATGCGAACAATACTTTGTTGTTCCTAATGATGTTTTTATTGTCCGACCATCCACAACTATGTTATTTACAGCTTCTATCGCTCGTAATGCATCTTCTTGACGCTGATTAAACGAATTTGAAACATTAATAGGTAATAATTTAAAGTATTCTATAAAATTGAATATGAATAAAACTTTACCTGATAGGTGACGTAAGCTGATGCACTAGGACCTTGTGAACCAGCATAAGAAGTACTTTGATTTATTACTACTTTGTGTATTTTTCCAAACTTCCCAAAATATTCGTGTTTCTTTAAAACCTATTACATAAACGTTACCATTTAGTCTTTTCCGTTGCGACATTGTTTGTAAAATTTTAGAAACCTTCTACTTACATCAGCATCCGCTAGCCTCATAGGTAAACCTACTACAAAAACAAGATTTTTCTGCACCACTCTGACATTTGCTAAGTGTTTACGATTTTCAGTTACACGTTGTTTTCGTTGCTGATCTTTCAATCTTTTTTCTGCCTTCAGCCTAAGTTAAATAATGAACATTAATGTACCCTGAGTAAGAGATAATTAATATAATTATATTGTTTTTATGTATACCTGGAGATTTCTTCTTTTGTAAGTGGCTTAAAGTCAGCTGGATTTTCGGAATAGGCCTTACGGCAAGCTGGGCATAAACCATTTTCATCAGTTCTAATCCTATGCCAGCAGAAACGGCAAATTTGATAGCCACAGGTACATGGAAAAAAATTCAAATCGTCGACTTCCAGTGGTTCCATACATAGTGGACACTCGACCACTTCATCTCCACTCTGATTCAATACTGACATTCTATTCGTTGTTTGTTAACACTTTTCAATAAAGAAAGACAAACAGGCAAATTATGTCTTCTCAGATTTAAATCCCTACACAATGGTACAGAAAAAATAGGTTTGTTAAAAAAAAAGAAAATGCACATTTTCATTGTAGGAAAATATCCTAGACATTAACAAAACTGTCTTATCTAAGATATGTAAATATAGGTTGTGTCACTTGGTACTCACTTCAAATTATATACAAATTCCTTTATAGCCGTAAAGAAATTGTAACCAAACTCTCCTATGCAGCTGCCTTCTTCTGTCGATCTGAATACAAAGGTAAAGAAAGTTTAAGCATTTTACCACGGTGCCAAATAAACAAAGATAACAATCAATTGATAATATGTAAATTTATTGATAAACGTCACAGATGTAAGATGCCTATGTAATCTTGCGTATCGTTTGGTGAATTAATAATTGTCACGCACACACACATACATGCCCGTGCACGTTGGCAAAAAAAGGGAACTGAAATTTAGCACGGGGAGGAGAAAAAAAAAAGTAAAATAATTGAAAGTCTGTCGGTGAAAATAGCATAACCAACCCGAAAGTTGGTGTGACAATTCAATGAGGTGTAACAAAAATGGGAAATGACAGATTTGTCCAGGCGACAAGCTGTAGTTAAATAGTAAATAAACGAAGAGAGTTTGTCACTACCGAGAGAGAAAAGAAAAGTCAACTAATGAACTGTCGGGTGGGGTGCGATACAAAAATTTTTTTTTTAGAGATTTGCCAAATTGAATGTACAATTGAGAGGAAAACAAGTTGATCTACATCTGTGACCTTCCTCAACAAATTACACCAACAACAGCCACAACCGAGTAATCTTGTGTCGCGCACGCACGTATTTTATATATACAGACAGACACACAAACACGCATCAAAGGAAAGAGAGAGAGAGACTCTCGGTGCACCTCTCGCGTTTATAAAACGTATCGACGACGCGTTCCAGCCCCGTGTTTGTAAACACCCGATAAAATACGTATATATACGCTCGACGAAACTATTTTGCGCGTGGAGTATGTACTCGGGAGAGAAGTAAAAAAAAAAAAAAACCCGGGATTCCGTGAGAAAGAAAGAAAGAAAGATAAAAAAAACAGACAGAAACAAAGAAAAAACGAGTAAGTACAGAGAGCAAGGCATCCTCGACAAGATAGAGAGAGAGAGAGAGAGAGAGAGGGAGAAGAGAAGAGATTGAAGAATCACCGTCTGTCAAAGTAAATAAAGTGAAAAGGAAAAGTATCGTAAATAGATAGAGGCGTCGCGTAGTCGAGGGTGAAGTACGAGATACCTCGAGGACGACGACGACGATACACCTTCTAGGCGAAACAGCTGTTGTTGGTGGACGGCGTCAAATTCCGCGAAACGTCAAGCGCATAGTAGGCGAGGGGGACACACACGGACGAACGAACGAACGAACGAACGAACGCGCGCGCGCGCACACACAAATACACGCACACTCCACCGAAAGAGAGAAAGAGAAAGAGAGAGAGAGAGAGAGAGAGACAGGGCGCGACAGCGGAATTCCCGCAATAATCGTCCCTCCAACGAGAGAGAGAGGGAACGAACGAGACTGCGTTACACCTTTCACGCGTTTACTATCCTCGCGACCGAGAGAGAGAGAGAGAGATAGATAGAGGGACGTTAGTAAGAAAAGAAGGAAACAAAAAAAGAGAATGCACGAACGACTAGGAGAGAAATATCCTGTCCTCTCTTACACGCATACACACACACTGTCGTTCCCTCGCCGTTCACCCCAACAGAGAGAGGGAGAGAGAGGGAGAGGGAGAGACCGTCCTTGTCTTACTTGAGAAACAGAGAGGAGCGTCGCACGCGCGTACACACCCGCATGAAAGAACGTCCACCTTTGTCTCTTTCTCTTTCTCTTTCGCTCCGCGTTTCTCAGCGCACTTATTGCACGCACACGCACACTCACACACACGGATATACACGCTCTGCCCGCTCCAAGGGAAAAAGAGAGCGAGATGGAGTCAATACCTCTCTCTTCACACAGTATATATATATACACATTTACACGTACACATGTACGCACACGTATGTGTATTTGCGTAAAAAAAAAAAACCACCTCTCTCTCTCGAGAATTGACGATGACTGTATACGAGAGAGAGAGAAAGAGAGCGTAAACCGCGTTCCTCTCACTCTACACTACGAATCGAAAAATATTTTTATTTTCTTTCATCACCGTCGTCGTCGTCGTCGTCGTCGTCGTCGTTCTCGTTACAACGAGATAAATGTACACACACGCACACACACGTGTATTATACCCTTTCCTTTTTTTTTTCTTTTCTTCCGGAGCAATTGTAATGTGTACGCGCACACATACACGCGATATATACTATGCGTATATGTATATATATCGACGTGTCTACTGGGAACCAGGAACGCGCAAGAGCGAGATGGCGTTCATCATCATGATCATCATCATCATTATCATCATCATCACTACCACCACCAGCACCACTAACACCAGCGCACGGGGCAGAGCACTATAGTAATAGTATATACATATCACGACGAGAAAACGCACACACATTCACACACGTACACCACTACCGCCACCGTTTTAACCTTAATTCTCCCCGCGTTAAATTATTATTATTCTCTCTCTCTCTCTCTCTCTCTCTGTACGTGTGTACGTGCGGGTAGTAGACACACACACACGTACGCACGTAAACCTGCACGTATATATATATATGTACCGTCCATCCGGGTCGAAATATATATATATATATAAATATATAAATATATATATATATTTGCGCTCACCAAACCCTTGCACGCACTATTGAAATCACGACGTGTGGTGTGTCCTACGTACACACACACACAGAGAGGGAGAGAGGAGAGAAAAAAAAGCGGAATAAACGTCGAATATACGTGTGTGTATATGTATATATATATATATATATATATTTCGTATAAAAAAAATACGTATATACATATATGTGTGTATGTGTGTGTGGGTGTGTAGGATCTCGCGTAATCGAGGAGAGAGAGAGAGAGAAAGAGAGGCGTTTTGTTTACTTACGCAGCCACGCTATATAACCCGAATATAATCGTTTCCCTCGACACACTGGTTAATTTTTATATATATACGATTGTGCCTCGACGGCCGACACACGACGAACCGAGAGAGAGAGAGAGAGAGATAGACCGAGTTACACTCTCACACACGCGCACGCACTCACACACTATCATCAACGAACCTTCTCTTGCGCGCTAGTGCTATACGCTGCTACTTACGTTTTGTACGTGTTTTTCGTGTGTGTATTTGTGTACCACTCTATACGTGTGTAAACGTGCATACGGGCGAACACACACACACACACACACGCGTGTGTGTGTCCACTGTGTATATGTGTACAGTACAGTACGGCAGTCTGCCTCTCCGCGGCTCTTCGTAGTTTTAATAGGTACCCTATAGAGGGACGCCTATACGACGCGCACTCTCGCGCTCGCGATATATTCTCTTTCTCTATATAGGTGGGGTGTCTGTGTGCGTGCGTGTGTGTATATATATGTATATATATACATCCTTACATATTCCTTGCGCGCGCACAAGCACACGCACACAGTCAGACTGCACGGTATGTAAAATTTGAGATGCGCGCCGCCACCGTCGCGAGTCGCGAGTCGTCGCGTGTGTGTACATTTTGCTTTCAGCGCGCCCCGTGCCCCCGTGAGACTGAGAGACATTTTTTAATACTTACGCGGATCTAAAACGTTCTGTATATATATGTATATATAAATGTAAATGTACGGTTTTTTTTACGCGATATAAGATATATTTTTGCGCGGTATCGTTGTACTTATATCGTGGAAAAAGAAATTGTCTTATTACGCGCGTCCACGTTTATAACATAATAAATACTAATTTTGTACGTGAATGCCTATAGGTGCATATATGTGTGTATGTTACTTTTTATTTCAAAATATTTTTAAGTTATACGGGTGATTGGGAATTCCATATACTTATACTTATATGCCAATCTGTCTTTATACAATACGCAATGTTTACACTTTGATATATGCATATGTTGTACACCTATTGACTATGTGTATAAAGCGTATTGTAAATATTGAACATATATATATGTAATAATCGTGAACGTATATATGTGTATATACAACAACAATCTAAAATTTCTTAAATTTGTAAATATTGTATATGTTTGTTTATTTACCCTCGCAATATATATATATATCGGTCTATGTTAACCATATACTTACAATATGTACCCGCGTATGGTTATGCTTAATCCACCGAGCGTTTAGTCACTTATGTATATATTTACTTACCACAAAAAAACATATGTTGCTTAAAACGAAAATATAAATAAACATATCCGACTAAATAGGTAACATCCTCTTAGTACCTGTACATAAAGGTCTGATAGACTGACTTAATAAAACTAATAACTTAAAACTTTTAAAACAACTTTATAGTGTATATTAAAGGCGTTTCTTTTAAATTTTAGATTTATAATAAATACCAGGAAATAGAGATGTTGATAAATTAAAAAAATAACAAAAATTATGTTATTATATTATAAATTATTATTATTTATTAAAATTAACATTTTTTCTTGTGTTCTCCTTCATTTTATTTTTTTGTATTTTTTGGACTTTGTTTCTTATTCTTTTTTTTTAATATAAATTGTCAAATATTGTTAAATCTAAATTTAAAGTTACTGTTACTACGAGAAAAAGCAGAAGAAGAAAAAGAATAGTTTATTTAATACATTTTGTTTCTATTTGACGATCAGTATTGTATATATTTTATATAATCCGTCGTTTTCATATAAGTACACTATAAAGTTGTTTTTTTCATTGTCATTGTAATTATTTTTAGTTTTTTTTTATTATTACTACTCGGATAAAAACTCTATTAAGTAAATAGATGAAGTTTAAAGAAAACATTTATTTTACTTGATCGAGAGGGATCGGCAACTATTCGACCAATACTTTTTAAAAATACGGGCATTCATTTCACTCAGTTACATATACTTACATCGTTTTTCTTTTTATTTTTAATCGTTTCTATACGTAAACTTTACAAAATCTATACATCTCTGATTCGATTATCAACATACCTGCTATATTTATATTTATTTTTTTACCAAGAATATTTTAAATTGTTATGTACATTTTATTACTATTGTTGTTGTTTTTGTCGTCATATTGTTTAAGTATATTGTTATATACGTAAAATCAAAACAATAAATAAATATTAAATAAAAATTTATTTTCGAATTCGCCGGTTTACTTTTGTCTTGACGTTAAATGTGACGATGGTGCTGACGAGTATCTGACCGTCATAAGTGTGTTCGTTTTCGTTAACTACGAATATACGAATATAAACTAAGGTATATTTAACGTAGTAATTGACTGTCAAAAATTTAGTTGTTAAACTTATGTTACCAATAGAGTAACAACATGGTATTGCGGTAACATGTTTACTTAAATTTTATTATTTTTCTTAAATATTCTTTATTACTTGTTTAACTGAAACTTTTTAAGGTAAATAAAAATATTATGTACTGGATAATCAATGTTCTTTTTTTGGAATGTATAAGTGCCTATATATATTTTATTATTTATATATTTGTATTTTTAGGTTATATGCAGCATACCTAATATATATATATATATATATTTTTTCATATCACATTTTTTAATATATTGAGAGCTGTGGTATGAGAACAGAAGATGAAATGTCTGCTTTTGATACTGAAGATTTAAAATCTGAAATAAATACCATCATTAATAAATCGGGCGAGCTCATGGAGACAAATAATAAATCAATTAATAAAAGTACACCTTTAAAAGGTATTTTAAAATCTCCAAATATTTCATTTGATGTATGCGAATCCAAGAAAATAACGCACCAAGAACTTTTAAGTCAATCGTCGCAGTCTGATGTTATACCTAGGCCCCATACAGTAAGAATATAAATTGCTGCATAATTAATCATTATTTTGAATTTTGTATTTTACAAATTATGCATACAATGTTTAAACAATTCTAGCTCAAAGATTTTGAACAGAAAAAAGTCTTAACTGAAATTACACATTTACAATCTACATTTCTTTATGAAGATATAACTGAAGATGATGAACTTTGGATTATGGATATTCCAGGGACTGTATGATCCCCATTTTTACATTTACTGTTTATTAATTAATTATGTTTTTGTGTATATTAAATTGATATTTTAAATTATAGGTAGATCCAATGCAATTAAAAGGTCAAGTATTACAATTGGGGGAAAAGTCAAAATTTAAAATTGGAGAGGAACGTTACAGCGCTATAAATAAAAACAGTAAATCTAGTTTTACATGTGTATTCAAAATGAATTCGACACCCAAACTTAAAACAGGTATTAATAGCTTTAATCAATCAAATTGTACCACTAATATTAATTTTGTATAAAGTATGGAATAAATGTCGAATAATATATATGATTAATTAATAATTAAATTTGCAGTTAACATAAAACCAGCTGGAACAATTAGTATAAGAAGAAAGCTTTCAGGCACCTCAAAGACAAAACCAGAATTCGAAAAAACTGGAGGTGTGCCATATCCAAAAAATATTAAAATTAGGCATCCATTTTTTGGAGTACAAAATGAAGAAAACAAAATATCAACTTGAACTTTGAATATTTTATGTGTAAAAAAAATTATGTTATAAAGATTGTACAAAGTAATTTTAAGTGTACCATATAAATTTATATAAAAAATGAGTATAGAATTTTGAAGTTACACTCATAATAATAAGTTAAAGTAATTTTATACCTAATAAGTATATTTATAAATTTACAACTTACTCTAAAAGTTTGTTGAATCAACTAGTTGTATGTAATATAAAGTGAACTCAAAGTTACAATAATTTTTACCACTCTAAGTAAAAAAAATATTTTGATATACCAAGCATTTATTAAATAATGTATTTTATTTAATAAATAATAATTTTTACTGTACACAGTTTTCTAATTGTACAATCACTCATTTTGGATTTACAAATACCCCTATCATCAATAATATCAATTTACAAAAGAAATACAAAAATTTATTAATCTTTTTTAAAAATAATATACAACTAACTATGAATTATTCATTGCATTAAGTGTGATATAGATAATATTTAAAAATGAATCATTAATTGAGTCAAAATCATGACAAATCTTTATGTCTTATTTATTTTATTTACAAAAGTAATAGTGCAATTTTAAATATATTGCATCTAAAGTAACTCATCGAGTGTGGAACACTTACCCTCTTTTTTTCAAAATACAAGGAAAAGTAATTGAAACTCCAAGAAAGTATTTAATGGATAGCTTTCCCCATCAGTCAAAAAAAGTTGTTGAAAACTTTTAAAAACTTTAAATAACTTTTCCAAACTTTTATTAAACTCCTAACGTGGAAGTTTCAAAGAAACTTTATAAAAAAGTATTAAAACTTTTAAAAGAATATTGTTTATTAAAAAAAACGATATATTTCTTAAAAATAAATTTTTTCTTTTTATTCACTAATATTTTTGCACAACTGTGTATCAATTTTTTTTATTTGATCCATTACTTTATAACACTATCCCAATGTTTTATATCAAAAATTATATTCCTTGTTATTATATTGAGTAATCATTCCAAATTTTAAAAATTCGATTTATTTAAAATTTTTAATAATAAATAATAAATTGATCACTAGAATACATTATGTTCCCTAATATTAATATATAGATGTAAAAAATATATATGTTAACAAAAGATCTCATAGAGGTATAAAAAATGTATTATACATGTGGCATAAAATTTACTTAAATAAAAACATAATAAGGTTCTTAAATCTACAACAAATTATATGTTTTGTGTGTATGTGTGTGTTAAATCGTGAAGTAAATAAATTAAGTAAATAAATTAATATTCATAATTAAATTTTCTAATATATTTGGCTTTTATTAACAGTTTTTAGATTTTTGAATAATAAATTTATTTTTTTTTATTATAGAATTTGAAACCTACAGAAAGATTATATTATTTGCTTGACAATTACAAAAAGATATATACTCTACGAAGGTGAATAGTTTTAACATAATATACATCAAGTAAGAAAAAATAAAGGTTTCTTAGTTATAATAATAAAATTAAAATATGTTGTATTCAAAGTTATATCTATAGAAATATGTCTATAAATTTATTATAGTTAAAACATTGTAGAAGAAAAAAATATGAGTTTAAAACTTTTGTATAAATCTTGTATATCCATAAGCTCTTGAGAATTATACATGTATATACACAGTACATATAACTTTCAATCATTTAAACGGGATTCTCAAACTTTTAACAAGTTTCCCAAGTTCTAATAACTAAACAAAAGTTTCACCCAAAGTTCGACTTCAGTGAACCAGAAGTTCAGAAATCCATTGAAAGTTTCGTCAAGTTGTAAGAAAAATTTTTATCTTATTTTTTTTTAGATGGATCTCGACACCGTCAAGTTTTATCGACCGATAAAGAAGAAAAAAAAATACCAAAAAAATGATTAACCTACACGAGAAAGACGAAAGAGAATATATATACACACTGTGTGTATATGTAAAAGTGACTTGCGGATATTAATTCAAACTTTCCCTTCTCTCGTGGGAATATCGCAAGCGCCCTCCTCGGTCTCGATATGTGTCGTTTTCGGTTTGTAACCAGTAACCACACGCATTCTGTATACGTGTGTGAATCCATCCGTTACGTGTATATATATCGTGCACATATCCAGATACGCGCATATATATATACAATACATACTACACGGAATATATATCAAAAATCCAACTTTCGTGTTGGCCCTCTGATGGCGGCTTTCTCTCGTATTTTTTTTTTCTACATCGCTCCGTCTCTCTCGCTCTCTCTCGCTCGCTGGTACTCTACGTTCCTTTTTCCGCTTGCGCACGCCGTGTGGAAAAACTCGCGTCTCATTTCGCGCGCTCGAGCGTGCCAGTGGTAAAAATTGCAATAAAATGACCGAGCCATCGTCTAGCGGACGATGATCCACTAGGTGTATATATATATATAACCTTGAAAATAAAGTCGAGGGATTCGTGTTTTCGAAACATCGTAAAATGATGGATACGAGTACGGAGGCGAGTAACAACGCCACCCTTGCTGCGATCAACGTCGTCAAGGAGGAGCCTGTCGATCAACCGATGGCGAAGCAACAGGCGCAACTGCCAGCAGCTTACGCTATGAGCACCGATAGCAACACGGAAGAGGATGAAGAAGCTGAGTGCACCACCGAACACGGTCAAGAGTCCGAAATTATAACTAACATGTCAAAATGTGCTCTGTGTACCAAACTCTTTGTATCCGAGGATAATCCTAAGTTACTCGAATGCCTGCATGCTGCTTGTTCAACTTGTATCGACAGCAAACTTAACGAGCAGCACACTGCTTCTGTCGACGCTGAAGTTCTATGTGAGTGTAATTATTGTACTCTCTATTACATTGTTTTTTTTTTTTAATTTTATTCTCATCATGATCAAACTTTGATATCTGATTACTATGTAACTTTAATTATTTTGTTGCAGCGGAGAGTAACGTTATTTTGTGCCAAGCTTGTAATGTTGTCAGTCAGCCAGAAAACTTGATAGAAAATCGTTTCTTTTCCAAGTTTTTAGAGGATGATATGAGTACAGTCGGCGAAGAAGATTCCAAGGACACTGAAGAGGAGAAAAAGTGTACAAACTGTTCTGAAAATGCAATAGCAACAAGTTGGTGCGTAGAATGTGAGGAATTTATCTGTCAAAATTGTGTTATGGTATACATTTTTTATTTATTTTATCAATTAATTTTGATCATTTAATTCATTTTCATAAATCTAAATATGTTCTATTCAGGCTCATCAAAGATTAAAAATAACAAAAGATCATACAATTAAACCTAAGGAAGAAATTGCCAATGATGGTGAAAATGGTAAAAAAAGTGAGAAGAAGCTGCCAGTTTATTTATTTTGTACATTTCATCCACACGAACAATTATCATTATTTTGTCAAACTTGTGATCGATTAACATGCAGAGACTGTCAACTCAGTGAACATAGAGACCATAAATATAAATTTATACATGAAATTGCTGCAGAAACTCGCACTTCTGTAAAAACATTATTAAATGAAGTTAGGTAAGATACCTTTACATACATGATTTTAATACCATTTGATATTAGCACATAATAATCGTTGCTTAAAACAGTTATAAAAGAGAGTTACTTAAAAGTGCTATGAAAGTAATTGAAGATCGTCAAGTGTTGATAACTGAGAAGAAAAAGTCTCTTGTCCAAGAAATTACACAAAGGGTTGTGCAGTAAGTAATTTTGGTCCAAGGGTCAAGTATACAAAATGGTTGACCATTATTTAGTTTATTTATTACAATTATGATCACACATTTTAAAATGAATATTTAATTTGCAGACTAACTAATGCAGTGAGCAGCAGAGGTAAACAACTGGTACTGCATTTGAATGAAGTGTGTGATCAAAAACAAAGCACATTAAATGAAAAAAAAGTAGCTTTGGATAAATTGTCTAAATTGACCGATCATTGTATAGATTTTGTTAATTATGCACTGGATAAAGGTACTGACATGGAATTACTGTATAGCAAAAAATCAGTAACTAATCACCTGCAACGGATAAAAAGTAGGCGAGCAGATATTCCAAACCCTGAAATTCCTGTTAGAATACATCTAAGTATGGATAAATACATCCAAGATCTATTTAAAGGTAAATAATGTAATGTCATTAATTAATTACAGCTAGTTTTCAATACGTTCCCATTTTTTATCGTTTTCAGTGATATCATCCATTGGAGCAATTGTAGTTGATGGAAGATTTTATCCTTCGACCACTCCTCCTTCTGAGCCTAGTGCTCCCACTACACCATTGAGCGAACCAGTGGAACAAAAGCAATTAGATTCTTGTGCAATGTCTACAGTTGTACCTTCAGAAGGTTCTCCTGTTAATCAAACTATGCCCCTTTTACCTACAATTCCGTCCAATAATATGCCACATAACCCGTATCTTAATCAAAATATGAACATTCCTATAACTTCCCATCAACAACAGATACCAATCCAAACCCAACAACACATAGTTAATCAACAACAGATGCAGGCTCAACAGCAAAATTATATGCAGCATTATAATGCTCATAATATGCAGCAGCGTACGTCACCTCAAAATCAGAGGGTACCATCATTTAATATTAATTACAATGGACGTATGCAACCCCAGCAGCAGACACAACAACAAATGATGATGACACAACGTCCAGGAATTGGAAATTGTCATCAACAGGTACACTGGTCATAACATGTGTAAACTTTCGTTGTTCACTTATAATCATTTCATGACTAAGATCAGGTATATAAAGATCTATATTTAATTTACATTAAATTAGATAAAATTTGCACACATTTTTATTTTCATTAGTTTGCTTATTTTAGTATTATAATCATTAGAAACACAGTTTTTAAAGTACACTCCTAGTAATACTGTGTATGCATGATTTAAAATAATAATAGAGATTTTTAATAAATGAATACATGAATTGTAACTTTTTTATAGTTAAATATTTTTATACTTCACTTAAATTTCGAAAATTTGTAATATATCAGTTATTTGAATATATAAATGATATAAGTTATAAACTTAACACAGATATATTTTCTTAAACTTTTATATTCATTTATGTAACAATTAATGAATAAAACATTTTAAAATTAAACTACTACTTGTTTTTTTTTCTTGAATAAAAAAAAATTCTTCATCAAATTGAAAGTATTATTAGTGACACTTTACTAATATACATGCGACAAAAGTAAGTTGAATTTTCATCATGAAATTCTACAGTAGCCTAGAAAATTTCAACTATGCATGTTCATAAAAAATTTATTTGTATAAAAATACCACCATACCAGATAATATAATTTATAAAAAACTGTTTTTATTACAGGTGACTTCATCAACACATCCACATCAACAACAAATGCACATTACACCACCTGATCCACATATGAATCAAAATGCCAGTCTTCGAGGGTTGCTCGCTCACAATCCTCCTGCTTATAGGCCTACTAATAATGCAATGCAATATAGGTTTCCACCCAGATACAGATACCCTGTCAACAATACTCCACAAAGACCCATGGGTATGCCACAATCATACCAGTCGAGCACTTCGTTACTTACAGGAATGCAAATTCGACAGCCAACTCAGCCAATGCTCAATGTATACTCACAACAGCAGCAACAACACCAACAACAACAACAACAACAACAACAACAACCGCATCAACAAGCTCAGTCTATGTCAGCTCGTTGGCATATCCCACAGAATCTAAATACAAATATACCACCTTCATATTCTGCAAGAAATCCTATGATACAGCAAACATCGACTTCTGCGACAATAAATGATACATATAAAATCACACTAAAAAATCAACCACCTGCTACAATTACTCCTCAAACGGTAAGAACGATGGAATTAAATTAATTCTTATTTAATGAATTACATTATTTGAACTCTCGCGAAATGGTTTATAAACGGTTGAGTGATCTGAAGAAAAAATTAAAGATTAAACATATAAATATATTAAGTTATAAAATACCTGAAAGTGACATATAAGAAAATATAATAATTAAATTCAAGTACTGACTATTTGAAATTTCTCTTCAAGAACAATAACAGTTTATCGAGTCCACTAGTGAATCCTGATCCAACAGTGGTAACTCAAAATTTAACATCAGTGAGTCACACAGTGAGCTCGTCGATGCCGAAAACTCCAAGTCCTGCACCAGCTGAAAAGACTGACGAAACACACAAAAGCCTTGACAAATTTTGTCAAAAATCGTTGACCGATTTAATGCTCACAATTGCTAAACTTGACAGTAATGGTATTATGGTTATACCCGAAGCACAAAAAAATCAAATTGATTCTGCTCAAGTAGATAGTTCGACCGACGAAGGAATCAATGCCATGACAGATAATTCCTCAGGTAATAACAATTATTAGTTACAATTATGTTCAATTACTAATAATGAATCATAAAGGTTGGTTTGCAACAATGTTCATTAAAATAATTTAACAAATTTAGCAGCATCCATGGTGAAAGATGACCCAAATGAGGACTGGTGTGCAGTATGTATGGATGGAGGTGATGCGGTTCTATGTTGTGACAAATGTCCAAAGGTCTTCCATTTGTATTGTCATATACCGAGTTTAAAATCATTTCCACAGTAAGTTTTATCAATTTATTTATAAGTAGAATAAGTTTAGTAGTATCATTTCCAACTGCAGTGGTAGATACTTTTCTTATTTTGATTATTTTAAAAGAATGTAACTCTTCGTAATTTGTATGAAATGAGTTGTCTCGAAAAGAACTTGTAATTGAAGATCTCAATGGTAACATTGCAAATTTTTATTAAGTATGTTTTAATTGTTTTAGCGAAAGCGAAACGTGGCAATGTATGCTCTGCACTAACGTACTTGACTGTTCCGGTGATCCTCCTGGAGATAAGAGACCAAACCAATTGAGTGCCCGAGATTTAAGAATAGCACAGCGAATAGTTTTAGAATTATACTGCCAATATGAACAAAGTTTACCTTTTAGAGAGGTCGTCTCACCAGAGGTATATATTATCATAACTTTTGTAACTTCTTAAAAATTTCGTATCGTACTTTGATAAATAATAAAAATCTATTTCAAAAGATCGTCGAGTATCACAAAATTATAAAGAAACCAATCGCTTTGGATATTATAAGGGAAAAGCTTAAACCAGAAAGTCTAAATCATTATACGGATTTGAAACAAGTGTTATATGACATTAGATTAATGTTTAAAAATGCTTTCACGTATAATCCTGTAAGTATTGCATATAATAAAAAAATGTTTATAACTGTAAAACAAATTACTGTATTACGCATAATGAATTGAAAGGTGGAATCGCAAGTATATCAGGAAGCCAGGAGCCTAGAAGAATTTTTTGAAAAGTTACTAATTAAATGGATACCGAATTACGCTTACGATAACGACCCGAACCTCGCTGTCGATGGTGAAGAGGAGGAAGAAGTGTTTCCACCGAATAGGAAATACCGACGTATTATTAATGATTAATCTTCACAAAGTGCGCCTACATAATTATGTAAAAACGATTGTTACAATTCTTTCTCGTACGGAAATTGAGTAAACGCAATTGTTGACGATTACGTATACGATGTATACGTATTATATACCATAACTGAACAAACACATCACATTACGTTTTATTGGTGAATTGTTTGCGTAATTAAAACAATTGCGTTTACTCAATAACTGAGAAAGCTATTTGCATTGAAAGAAATTCTTTTTAAAAAAAGGGTGCATATTTCAAAAGAATTTTGCATGTTCCATTAAAAATTTGTAAAATATGTTACAAAAATTGCTTGTCTTTTGAATTTATTACAATTCACGAACATTGACGATTCTTAAACTTTTAGAATTAAATATAATCGCTCACTTTTAGAAATTCACTCTTTATTTTTAAATTACACAAGCTGGCCTTGAATTTTTATTACTCGTGGTGAATGTGACTAAACACTTGATTAGTTGACAATTTTTAGTCAATTTGATGGTTATTTAAAAAATATAAAAATATGTATAATATGAATATTTTTAAAAAATTAAAAAGTAACTCTTTCAGTCTTTTAAAGTAAAACAACTTTATAATTATAATTGAAATCTTACCGATATCATTGTATCATACAAATTATTTATTACATTTAAAATTATATATCGAGCTATTCTGTTAAAGGATTTTTTGATTGAGTTGATTTTTAGCTATTTCAATTTTTCTGTTGTATAATGTTATATCTATTTTGATAAAATCAATAATATATATATTTTGCTTGGTTGGTATTATTTAAAGTAATTTTTAGTTATTCATAACAATACAAATAATTAATAAAAATTTTTAATAAATTTAGAACTTTATTGCATAAATTACTATCGAGCGCACACTATTAATCAAATTGTTTGCTAATATCTGAAAGAGTTAGTAGTTAAATATATTTTGCTATAATTAAAGTTTAATTGAAAAATATTTTTTTTATGTTAAATTTAAGCATGATATATGTTAAAATATTTAATCATTAATTTGAAACAAAATATGTTAATGTAGAATAATCAAAATTAATAATTTTTCTTCTGGTTATAATTTAAAAATAAACAGTTATTATTGATTATTTTGTATTCTTACTTACAATTCTTTAAGTTTAAGAGGAATTATACTTAAGATTTAAGTATTTTAAATTTAATATTTAAATGCTTTTAGTTATATCAATATGTCACACGAATTATTACAATAAGTGAGCTAGGTTAAAAAAATTCTTATCCAGACAATCGATAATTATTTTTGATGAACAAACTATATTAGGTGTGAATGTTAAATCTATTTGTGTAATTTATGTACTAATATTTGTAGATTTTGAAAAAATAAAATAATTGATAAACTTTCAATCTGCGGTAATAATTATTTTATTACAAAAAATTACATTTATATCGCATTTTTAAAAACTTTTAACGATATAGATATTTTGGGAGCGTTTATATCATAATTTTTATATTTTTTAATAAAATTAAATAATTAAATTAAAAACTTCGAACTAAAATATAATATATGGTTTTTATCTAATGTACATAAATAAAATTTATATCAAAGTACAAATAAATTTACAATTTTTAATTGTTACTGTACAAGGGAACATTTGATTTGAACGCTTAACATTGTTATAAATAAAATTTGCTTAATTGGGAAACATTGAATTCAATAGTGAAGAATGTGCCAATGCAATAATATATTACATACCAATTGCAACTTTACTTTACCCAAATAAAACAATGTTTCATTCGAAAAAAGTGTTGTTTTACTTTTAAAAAATTTTACGGATAAAAAGTACATCCAACATTGGATTACATATTAAATAATTTTGACGATTTTGACAATTAAATCACAATATCATAAAACATTAAGACGATTGATGTATTTTAAGGCGTCATGGGTGTTACTGCTGTAGATTTTTGGGAACAAAATTTACAAGTAGGGACTGCACGCTGAGTAGTGTATCCTGCCAATACACTATTAATACTCAGACATCTTTGACATAAAACATTTCCACAAGACCAACAATGATACTAAAAAAGAAAAAAATTAATCTAAAATTTTTTATTCTTAGACACACAGTAACTGCATAAATATTATAGTTAATATAAATATTAATACGTGCAATAATATAAGAGCAAGGTTTTGACAAACAATGGAAGATTTACCTTGTTATTAAATGCATCAAATGTTGTACCACATGTACATTCGCTCAAATTTCTTGAAGATTTCCATTCTAACGCTACAGCATTTAATTCAGTTATTAACTGTTTAATTTCTATTTTATTTTTACTATCACTGGTAATATTTGTTAATTTTTCTTTAAGACACTCTTTGAGGTATTCATTGTCAAATTTATACTTATTTGGCGACATTATTCCCGTATTATTCGATGCATTTAATTGACCAATTGAATTGACTCTCTGAGAAAAAAAAATATTTTATGTAAAAAATGTAAATTTAATAAAATTTTGCTATAATGTAAAACTAATACCTTAGAAAGAAATTTAACATGATCTTCTATGCAGTTGATATGATTGTTGATTGTTAAAAGCATATCTTTATATGATTCCCTAGGATGGACACCATTTTCAAATCTAAAGTAAAGTCCCCGCCATAAACTACATTAAAAAAAAATATTACTTATTACATTATTTATTATTCATATGTTAAAATGTTAGGTAATTCTTACATTATGTTTTGAGGGGAAAGTTTTGGTTTAAGTATTTGACTAGTTTCCTCTTTATACTGTTTGCTTGAGTATAATGGGTTTATGAATTCGTTTATGTGCTGGGCTACATACCCCCAGAGTGAGTAAGTTCTATCTGAAAGCCTAAATATTTTTTTACTAATAGAAATCGTAATTTTGAATTTGCTACTGCATATTATTTATTGACGTACTTTAGAAATTGTCTATCTTTCTCACAATTTCCTGCAAATGTTCCATATTGACAACTATGAACGTGATCATGTAAAGTAATTAAGTATTGCTCATTGAATTGGAACATATATGGAAATTGTTGTAACAGTTGAAAAGTAGCATCAATGAACTGAGTAAATATTGGTGCAAGTTCCTTATTATCGGAAACAATAAAACCGCATCTGTCATTAAATTTATGACCAAAAGCCAACCAATCTTTTTCTATTAAAACCTACATGAATATCATTTTAAATATTATGTGTATAATGTGTTTAATAAAATTAAAATAGACATATTTACTTGAAATCCATGAATGGTTCTATAAAATGGATCTAACATTAACGATGCTAAAGAACAAACTTGTGCTGTTCTATCCCAACCATCACTGCAATGTACCACGACACTAATTCCATTTATAACATTGCGAGCTATAAACCAAGAAGTTTCCAATATGGCACGAATATGTTTCAACCATCCACTACTTTCAAGTCCACTTAGAAATGCGCTCATGGATGTACTTTTTTGTACTAGAATATAAAGTAGAAATTAAACAATAAACGAATTTAATTTTTGTGTACTGTAATTCTGTAAATCTACATACATTCTATTAATTTGGAAAGGCTTGATCTCATGACATGAATATTTTCAATTCCAAAAAATTGGAATTTAATATTATCGTAGAAATTTTCATTTTCATATCCTTTACCTGCAGCACGATTTGCCATTGCATTTATCTAGAGAAAATAAAATAAAATATTAGAATTTAATAATTTTTTGAATAAAAATGTTCAATAAATAACTAACCCTTGGTCTTGTATCCACCACATAAAGATATTTAGAAGTAGGATTTGTACAAAGTAAATTATAAAGCATTTGCTCATCTTTCAAACAGCGGGCATTGAAACCAGATAATGGTTGACTGCATCTACTAATAGATGCCTGTAATTGTAAAAATTATTAATAAAATTAATATAAAAAGTTACTATTTAATATAAAAAGTATAAAAAGTTACTATTCAATATGTATAATATACCTTATTATTACTGTATAGATAAGTTAATACTGGTAATCTTCCTTTACTACGAAATTTAGCACTACCCATTAATACAGTGTTACTACATGAACTTGGAACATACAAATACTTTGGATATGTTTCACATAGCTAAGAAAAACAATAAGATATTTTTAAAATGAAAAATTAAATATTTCATAAAGTAAAACCACTACTAACTTCGTAATTAACATTAAGATAAGACAGTGACCACTCTTCGTTAGGAACACCTTGTCTCTGAAATTCATCTTGAATACTGAAAAAATTCCAACCAGCTTCTTGCAATAATCCTTCATTAATGCCTTTGTAATAAAAGCAATACAAGTCTTCAACTTTAGCTACAACAAAAATTTGCAATTATAAATGTTTATTAGTAATGTACATGTACAAATCAAAAATGAATTATGATAAACATTACTTGGCGAGGATAATCTTAATAGTGTTAAATATACTTCGTGGCAATCTCTTTCTTTTGGAATGACAAATGTGACAATAAAAAAATTTTTACACTTTATATGAAGCGGTGAACCACTTGTCAATAAAGGTAATTTCTCTACATTAGCGACGTGTGTATTTAATACCTGAAATATACATATAATATATAAAAATCGCAAGGCAATACAAAATCCATAGTTTTAAATGTCGCATTACCCAAATTTTTTTCTTCCCATTTGGTTCCATAAAAATAAAATGTGTTTCCGTTAAATAAAATGTCCCTAATGTATGTTTCACCCCGTACTTGTCGAGCATCAGCACATTTTCAACCTAAAATCCAAAATCTTAATTCAAGTAACAATAACACAGGGTAAAAGTAAAAATGTTTGACATATAAAAACATATGAAAAATCAAAATGACAAAATAATGATTAACCTTTTGTATTTTAATTACATCTGGATCGCTCATTTTTATTGTTATTCAAGTAAAACAACAATATATATATTTATATAAAAAATATAATTTCGTCAAAATACAGAGAGATAGAGAGAGAAAGAGCAGACAGATCTAACCAAGAAAACCGTGTATATTTATCATATTTTATAAAATATCTACTATCGATGTTAAATTTACTATAATCAATAACGATTTAAAAATGAAAATATCCGAAGCGCGCACGTGAAATGTAATACTTAAAATTATACTTTTTTTTTGTATTATTTACACATTTTTTGACAGAAAGGCTCTACGTCACGAATAAAGACATTTTTATCGAGTGTGCGGAGAAAAGTTCGGTCGACTATTACCGATCGAGTTCAGGTATGCATATATATGTTTATGTTATGTGACAGACATTTATAGGAAAAAATTGGTTTTCGATATTATGAGCGCTCGATTTAAATTAACATTCCGACAAATGAAACTTAAAGTCCAGTTAATATAAAAAAAGAAAAAAAAAATAAAGCCTCATCTTTTTTTCTCCAATTACCACAATTTTACACACACACATATATATATATATATATACATATTTATCAATCTTCGAAAAATAAAGAAAAAATATAATACAATAATAATTAAAAAATTAATAAATAAGTTCGATCGGCATTTAATTGTATATTTAAAAAATTATTGTTATTATCATTATTAAAAAGGTAAGAGAAAAAAAAATGTGAGGAGAGGGAAGATTATAATATACATATGGTAACACTGTCCGGAAATTCCAGAGATTGGTATTGGTGTGTAAGATGTTATATGGCGGCGTTAAAGGCCAAAATTCAGGTATCTCAGTCAGTATTCCGAAGTCAATTGCCACAAGTGTTTGTTTATGTCTTGGATAAATAGAGAGAGGGTGAGAGAGAGAGAAAGAGGGAGAGAAGTGTCTTGAATATCGGTTATTACACACACAAGTGAAAAATGATATTTTCAACGATCCCGATGTACTTTTTTACGGGATTCGTCGTCTATCACCAAGCTAATTGCACATAGCAGCTGGTTATGAGTTATTAGATTATACATATATACATATATATACATATATATATGTTATCCTTGTGTTAAACGCGCCAGACAATCGACGTTCGCCATAATCGTAAACTAGTGTTGCAAAACACTATCGTTTTTTTTTTTTCGCAAGAATGCTATAACTATTTGTAATAGGTACACAAGTGTTTAGAACATAAATGATTTACCCTGAGGTACTTGTCGAGTAGAAGTGTATTAAGGTACAGTGTACTCGAATTTATTTGAGGAATATCTGTGTGTATATTTGTGTGTGTGTGTGTGTGTGTGCGTGGTTTGTTTGAAAATTATTACATTTCACTTGTATACAATGTTTATTTAGATGTTCAGCTCCATTCAAATAAAGCAGGAGTACAATAATGTCGATGATAGGAATCATCAGAATATGGGCAGTGGACAAGGGAATATAGATTATTCGGTGTTCAATAATCAAAATGTAGAATACGCCTATCATCAATTACCACATTTTTGGGATCAAGCGTTGCAAGTTCAAACTAATCAGTATCCTAAGAATTTTTCCCAGAAAAATGATGGATTGTCACGACAAGACGCATCTCGAATTAATGTTAGTATCAAATTGATTCTCTTTACAATAATGTTAGTTTTATCTTACTGTGAATTTTATTAATTAATTTTATAGAGCAAAATGGTACAATACATTTATTTAATTTTGTTTCCTTTGAAAAATTTAATCCATTATTTAATTTTAAGTAATGCTTCCTATGGGGTGTCTATATATAGCCATAACGGGGTCAAACACTTTCTTATATTATATTATGTAAAGAAATGTGGATAACCTATGCATCAAGTTGAAAGATTCAATTTTGATAGTTTACTACATTGCAAAATGTTAGTTTCATAGTTTTATTTATACTAAATACCTATTATTAACAACTTTATTTTTATATTCCAGCAAAGTATTCCAACATTTAGTTCAAACTACATAAATCATCATTTGCAACAGCAGCAGCAGCAACAACAACAACAAGATCAACACAATTCTTTTACAACAAATCAACAAACTTCAGATGATCAATCGCAAATTAATCAAGTGAATCAGTCCAATATGGAAAGTACACATATTGAATCTACACCTACGTCTACCATTATTGATAACAATACATTAGTGAATCCATCGCTTGTGAATGTTCAATCAAGCTCTACAACTATTAAACGTAACTCACCTGGTCGACCATCAAAGTCCTCTAATTCAAATTCTAGTCCTGGGAAAAAGCTAAAATGTCAGTGTGAAATTTGTTTTAAGGAATTTGGGCATAAGAGTAATCTATTTATTCACATGAGAACTCATAATGGTGAAAGGCCATACAAATGCAAACAATGCGATAAGTGTTTTACTCACAGTGGAAATTTAGCAATTCACATGAGGACACACTCAGGAGAAAGACCGTACGCTTGTCAGGTGTGCGGTAAAATGTTTAGTCATAGTGGAAATTTATCAACGCATTTGCGTACACATTCTGGTGTCAAGCCATATAAATGTAGTGTTTGTGCTAAAGAGTTTCGACACAGTGGAAATCTTTCAATACACGAAAGAATTCATTCTGGCATTAAGCCTTTCCAATGTAAAGTTTGCGGTAAAGAATTTTATCACAGCGGAAATTTGACTACGCACATGAAGAAGCATCCAGTAGCTGCTTCCTCCGAACAATGTGAAAACAATGTACTTCCAACATTAAATACAGACTATGTTTGTAATGATGTTAATCAAGTGAAAGAGACTGAAAGAATTTTAATTTCTAATTCAAATGACATGGATAGTACATTACATAACTCATTGGAAGTGGTAGAAGTAGTAGATGAAGAACTAAATGAAAAATCAAAAGCAAGCTAATATATTTTAACATCTTTTTGAAATTTACCACATTTTCTAATCAGAGAATAGATTTAGTTCTGTGATTAATTTTTGAAATACATAATTATTATATTTAATAACGAAATTAAAATATTTCGTAACTAGAGCGTGAAAATTCACAACGAGGTTGTCATGTTGACGCACGTGTTGTGAGCGATCCTTTTTATGCTGTATATGCGAAATTGCATTTAAAAAGAAATTTGTAAAATGAGTGAAATGCGATTTCACATTTACTGCATAAAATATGATTTAGATTGCACTATTTTTAGTCAATTAATATAGGAATTCAAATAGTTATTAATTAAAAATTACTTCCTATTAATATAAATTACTAACAAAAAGTGCATAACGCCGCATAAATTGTAAAATAATTACTATTAAACAGAGAAGTTAACATAAACTGAATCTATTCCATGATAAAAAATGTGAATAATAATTTTCACTATGGAAATAAAGTTTATAAAAGTCAATTTAAATAAATTAAGGATAGCATAATAAAAAGAAAAATTTTATACTTTTACTATTGTGATAACTATAAATTTGATTTGTATGTAGGATAAAAAGTGAAAGTCCAAATCATAATCATTATTAATATAAGCTCTAAATTTCAATAATTTATATACATACAGTATAACTGAAAATACATATTTAAGATATAATGTATAATAATGTTATTCATTGTAATTTAATCATTGTTTCTTTTTTTATTCTAATAAAGTTGTAAATTATTATTTCTATTATCACCATTAAGATTATTGGTCTGCTTTATAAAAATGTATTTAGTGATATATAAAATGTCTTAATATAAATTTATATGTATGAAGAATAAAATATATATAATACAAAACAATAACAACTGCAGTAAATAACTTTTATCATTTATTGATGAACTATGGATTTCATTTTTTTTCAGTATTCATAAATTGAGTAGAAATATCTTACATTAAACTATATGTCGAAGTACAACTTGCATAATTATTTATGAAATATGTACATGTTCACACACACATATATATATTTCATTTACATTATGTTACATTTCATTTATCTAAGCTTGAAATCATTTGATGTAATATCTATCACAGAAATATATTTACAATTATTTTAAAAAATATATTTGCGAATGTTTAAATATATGCATTTCATTTTTAATTGTACTCAAGGAAATTATAGTTAAAAATCGAGAGTTACAAAATAGGCTGACATAACTGTGGCACACTATCGATGCTTTGTAGAAAATTTGTAACAATTAAGATTTATTTTTGTACCCATTATTGGAGTAATTTTATGATTTGTACAAAGCTTGCAAATGTCACAATTATTTGTGACTGAAAATAGATATGATTCCTACACTTCTTATTTACAGAGGAATCAAATTTTTACTAATAGAGAAGAATCTATTCAATCTTTAATAGAATGATTAGATTGTACTTTTTAATTATGAATATGCTGTCAAACCTAAGTGGTACTGTCACTGATTGACATTTCTTTGTATACAAAAATAATACACAGTATTGATTATCAACGGGCAAGAAATCCCAATGCGTCAATCTTTCAGTATTATAATAAGCATCAACATCATCTCACAATTCAACAGAGTTCAATAAAAAAATTTAATCTTATAAAACATGAATTTACATACGCAATATACATTTTCTCAAATTTTTTTTACAGGCTATTAAAAATACTATAGGTAGCACCAATTTTAAGTGAAATGAGGTTGATGGGTATTGATTAAAAAAATTAATCATTTATAATACTGTTTTGATACTGTACAGTTTCAATGCTTTTAGCATTGGGACACACCTAAATCAATATTAAGTTGATGACTTCATTATACTGCATCTGTAGGTTTTACAAATAAAGCAGTTAATGCGAAAATCAAAAATACAACTCCTCCAATTATTGTAACTGAAAAATTCAAAGATAAACTAAGTAAATTTCTTAAAAGTAAATTATTATCAATAAAATGATCATAAAGTCAATTCTTACCCGTTCGCACTGATATCCTCTGTGCAATCATACGACCTCCAAGTACAGCTAAACCAGTACATAACGAATGTCCTAAAACTCCACCAATAACAACACCATAAACATCCTGAAATTTTTTAAAATAAATATTACACACTTAAAAAAGATAGTTTAATACCATATTATAAATAATATTATACCTCTCGTGCAGCTAAAATAATAGTAGTAAGTTGAGATCTATCTCCCCATTCAGCAAGGAATGTAAGTGAAAATGCTTGCAGGAATATTCTTGAAATCATCATAAAAGCACTTGCTTTATGACTTTTCCTAATAACTCCAGTTTCTGGATCTTGAACAAGTGTAGAACTGCTTTCCTTCTCAAACTGGATACATTAAATGTAATAAAAATTGTTATAAATGTTACATCATCATTTTATATTTTGTTTCCCATTTACTTACTTCATCTTCTCTTTTTCTAAGATCCGATTGTACTTCTTCAAGCTCTTCTTGTCCTTCATTAGGCGACATATAATATCCATCTCTTAACATTTTTAAGCCAAACAAGGCAAATAGTGCTGTAGATATGTAATAAGTATACGCTCTGGGAATAATAGTAGCAGCATATCCAAAAATTACTATACATATTAAACATAAGAATTAATAACATAGAAAGAAAAATGATACAATTTTACTGTGTTTAATGATTCTACCACTTGTTAGTTGTATTTACTTACAAAAAAAGTGTAAATTAAAACGTTAATATAGTTACCGGATAAAATAGTCATCACAGCAAGAGCACCAATTGCTCCGGCAAAGACAGTCAATCTAGGATGTCTCATTGCCATAATCGCAGCGATAAAAAATGTTTTATCACCTAATTCAGAAACTACAATAACCGATAGCGATGCTACAAATGCATGAAGGAAACCTAAATTTTCCAATGTAGTCATCGGTGTAACACTATCAATTTTCTGCAAAATAAAGAATTATTAACTAGGTATCACGTACCACCACAAAATTGCAATTAATCTTACAAATAACAAATCAACTTACGTCTGGTGATACAGAAGATTGCATCTCGTCCACATCTGACGGCATTTTCGCCCCATATATCTTATTAATTATAAAATAAAACAAAATAAAAGATGCACAAACATTCCGGTAAAAAGACATAATTAACTAATTTGTTCGTTACAACGCGGTTCACCAAAATAATATTAAAAAATTAAATATTAATTATAAGTATCACAAATGATCACCAGATTGTTCAAAAATAGAATTTGATGTACGCAGTCTTCTTCTCGTTTTGCTCGGAACAAAATTTTTAAGGTTAGTTATACCGAAAAGGGAAAGAGAGAAAGAGAGAGAGAGTGAGAGACACACACTTTCGTAAAAGAGTATTAATGTAGTTGAAAAAAATAGTAAAGATATACACTTCGAGGTTCGAACAGCAGATATTAATCTTTATACTTGTTTCTTATCTAAAAGCGAGAAAAATTCTGCCGGAATTCACCTAGAAATACATAAGCCACTATTAAACATGGAGGAATTTGAACAAATTGATTGGTAAGTTAAAAATTAAAGTGATCATAAAAATAAAGTCTATAAATGTGCACACATGAATGCAGTGGTAATAAATGTACTGTGGTTATATATCTATTGTTTTCAATGCTACTCTTTGTGCTATACAAAGGTTTTTTTTTCCTTTTTTTTATATTTTATATAATAACCAGTTGTTTCACAATCGCATCATTTTTTTTTTCCTTTTCTACATTTCAGGACACCTAGTGTGGAGGATATTGTAGACAATGAGTTTGTCAGTGAAGAGCGTTTACAAAAGGAAAGTTCAATGTATCAATTATTTAATGGTACATTTCAGGATCCTTTTCAAGATTTAAGATTATCGTCAGAAAAGGAATCTTTTACACATTTTGACATTAACAAGAAAGAGAAAAAGAATGTTAAGAGGAAGCGAACCAAACCAAAGAAAACCAAAACTGGTTAATGTCAGTTTGCTGTTTCTTTGTATACAAAAATAATACACAGTATTGATTATCAACGGGCAAGAAATCCCAATGCGTCAATCTTTCAGTATTATAATAAGCATCAACATCATCTCACAATTCAACAGAGTTCAATAAAAAAATTTAATCTTATAAAACATGAATTTACATACGCAATATACATTTTCTCAAATTTTTTTTACAGGCTATTAAAAATACTATAGGTAGCACCAATTTTAAGTGAAATGAGGTTGATGGGTATTGATTAAAAAAATTAATCATTTATAATACTGTTTTGATACTGTACAGTTTCAATGCTTTTAGCATTGGGACACACCTAAATCAATATTAAGTTGATGACTTCATTATACTGCATCTGTAGGTTTTACAAATAAAGCAGTTAATGCGAAAATCAAAAATACAACTCCTCCAATTATTGTAACTGAAAAATTCAAGATAAACTAAGTAAATTTCTTAAAAGTAAATTATTATCAATAAAATGATCATAAGTCAATTCTTACCCGTTCGCACTGATATCCTCTGTGCAATCATACGACCTCCAAGTACAGCTAAACCAGTACATAACGAATGTCCTAAAACTCCACCAATAACAACACCATAAACATCCTGAAATTTTTTAAAATAATATTACACACTTTAAAAAAGATAGTTTAATACCATATTATAAATAATATTATACCTCTCGTGCAGCTAAAATAATAGTAGTAAGTTGAGATCTATCTCCCCATTCAGCAAGGAATGTAAGTGAAAATGCTTGCAGGAATATTCTTGAAATCATCATAAAAGCACTTGCTTTATGACTTTTCCTAATAACTCCAGTTTCTGGATCTTGAACAAGTGTAGAACTGCTTTCCTTCTCAAACTGGATACATTAAATGTAATAAAAATTGTTATAAATGTTACATCATCATTTTATATTTTGTTTCCCATTTACTTACTTCATCTTCTCTTTTTCTAAGATCCGATTGTACTTCTTCAAGCTCTTCTTGTCCTTCATTAGGCGACATATAATATCCATCTCTTAACATTTTAAGCCAAACAAGGCAAATAGTGCTGTAGATATGTAATAAGTATACGCTCTGGGAATAATAGTAGCAGCATATCCAAAAATTACTATACATATTAAACATAAGAATTAATAACATAGAAAGAAAAATGATACAATTTTACTGTGTTTAATGATTCTACCACTTGTTAGTTGTATTTACTTACAAAAAAAGTGTAAATTAAAACGTTAATATAGTTACCGGATAAAATAGTCATCACAGCAAGAGCACCAATTGCTCCGGCAAAGACAGTCAATCTAGGATGTCTCATTGCCATAATCGCAGCGATAAAAATGTTTTATCACCTAATTCAGAAACTACAATAACCGATAGCGATGCTACAAATGCATGAAGGAAACCTAAATTTTCCAATGTAGTCATCGGTGTAACACTATCAATTTTCTGCAAAATAAAGAATTATTAACTAGGTATCACGTACCACCACAAAATTGCAATTAATCTTACAAATAACAAATCAACTTACGTCTGGTGATACAGAAGATTGCATCTCGTCCACATCTGACGGCATTTTCGCCCCATATATCTTATTAATTATAAAATAAAACAAAATAAAAGATGCACAAACATTCCGGTAAAAAGACATAATTAACTAATTTGTTCGTTACAACGCGGTTCACCAAAATAATATTAAAAAATTAAATATTAATTATAAGTATCACAAATGATCACCAGATTGTTCAAAAATAGAATTTGATGTACGCAGTCTTCTTCTCGTTTTGCTCGGAACAAAATTTTTAAGGTTAGTTATACCGAAAAGGGAAAGAGAGAAAGAGAGAGAGAGTGAGAGACACACACTTTCGTAAAAGAGTATTAATGTAGTTGAAAAAAATAGTAAAGATATACACTTCGAGGTTCGAACAGCAGATATTAATCTTTATACTTGTTTCTTATCTAAAAGCGAGAAAAATTCTGCCGGAATTCACCTAGAAATACATAAGCCACTATTAAACATGGAGGAATTTGAACAAATTGATTGGTAAGTTAAAAATTAAAGTGATCATAAAAATAAAGTCTATAAATGTGCACACATGAATGCAGTGGTAATAAATGTACTGTGGTTATATATCTATTGTTTTCAATGCTACTCTTTGTGCTATACAAAGGTTTTTTTTTCCTTTTTTTTTATAATTTTATATAATAACCAGTTGTTTCACAATCGCATCATTTTTTTTTTCCTTTTCTACATTTCAGGACACCTAGTGTGGAGGATATTGTAGACAATGAGTTTGTCAGTGAAGAGCGTTTACAAAAGGAAAGTTCAATGTATCAATTATTTAATGGTACATTTCAGGATCCTTTTCAAGATTTAAGATTATCGTCAGAAAAGGAATCTTTTACACATTTTGACATTAACAAGAAAGAGAAAAAGAATGTTAAGAGGAAGCGAACCAAACCAAAGAAAACCAAAACTGGTTAATGTCAGTTTGCTGTTTCTTTTTATTTTTCCTACTTTTTTCTTAATCAACTTACGTTTAGAATCACACTGCCACTGTACAAATGTAGTTAATTATTTTAAGATTTAGAATAGGCGCAAGTTAAAATAAATTAAATACTAATTTATACTTTGTAAAATGTGTACTCAATGTTATTTTCCTATTAGAACACTTTTACATCATCAATTTAATTAATAATTTATAAACATTTTGTAATTGATTATTAATGTAAATTTCAATTAGACAACGTAGAAAAGGAAAAAATATATATAAATTAACATATCTTGCATCATTTTCAGTTTTAATTAGGTATTACAATTTCAAATATTGTTAAGTAAATTGAACAGTGTATACTCAACGTATTAAAATTCACTTTTAAAATCTCAATGTTCGTAATAATAATTTAACAAAATTTTAAATTGGTAAATATAATTTAAAAGTGTTATAAATTTATTGAAACAAGTAAGTACCTATAATATTATTGTTATTGTTATTGGTGAAAATAAAAAGATTAATGTTATATTATCCAAGGTGAAGTTTCAACTGGAACTACATATTGATTGTTGTCATTATATTCCAGTGAAATTTTTATTTATTGAATTGTGGTTTTGGAGGTCTGTTTATCTTACATATATACATATATAGTTTATAGATAATAGATACGACATATAATATGGATATATCAAAAGATAGCGCCTGACGCGCAAGTAGAGCGCGAGAGCCATTATTTTATTTTATTATACAGGTAACCAGCCCGTCATATTTTTAGTTTCATAAAATCTACAATTGTTATATCAATTATTTATACGTGCATTTTGTTAAGCCAATACTTTCCGTATTTATTTATGTCTTTACTGTACGACACATTTTGTATGAATTCATATTCGGGCATATTTAAGAAAAGTCGTCACGAAGAAATTACTTGCTGTCTGCAGTCTGCTGGCTGTCATGCAGATTCCTTTTCTCGACAGCAGTTCAGACGTGGCAGCGAGGGGGAGCTACTTACTGTTACTCCAGTGCTGCCGTATGCATTTTGTTTGGTTATAAAATTTTTTTTTTTTTAATTTTTTGGTAGGTTCCACGTATACCCTTCTCGGGTTTTTACGTACGTATTCGCTACACCTTTATTTATTCCTGTTTTTGTTTTTTCTTTCCAATTTCCCCCCGTTACCCCACCTTCTCGCATTCGCCCGGGGTTATGTCCGTGGAGAGAGGGACAACCTGTGGCCAAACCCCGTGGGATAAATGCCTATTAGGAAAACCTCCTCCGAGAAGGGCGGTGCATTCGAGAACAATTCTGTTTGGGTGGCAAGGTCACATTGCGTAGACTTTAACACCGAAACCGAATGTCTAATGTGAAAAAACACCTAATAACCGATCATTTAAGCTAAGCCCGAGAACGGTCACCACCCATCCAAGTGCCAACCGCGCTCGGTGCTGCTTAACTTTCATGACCGGCCGAGGTGCGTTTCCGCCACTCCGCCACCGTGTCGGTCATTTTGTTTGGTTATATTTCTACTATATTTATATATATTATACTGCTCATAAAAGTTTTTTTTGTATATAAACTTGAAAAATATATTATTACCCAGAAGAAATAAAATGCAATGACATTGATACTTACCATATATGTATACATACATATACATATTATTTATAACAAGTTAACGAGAATTTTTAATCAAAAAGTCTTGAAGAATAAAATTTTTTAAAACTGTCAAATTATTATTACCTTTTGATTTATATAAATAGTGTTGTTTAATTTACATTTAAAAATAACTTAATAAATAATTTAATAAAGCTTGGTATATCATGCAAACACACAAATTTCTATTGTGTATTTAAATAATTAAAATATAAATAATTAAAATCGAGTACTTATTTCCTGACATAATTATACGGATGATACGTACGTTTATTAGGGTTGGGTTTAATAACAATTTAACTATAATTTTGCTTTTAAACACTTTTTATCAGAAAAATCATAGAACTAAATTTTATATAAACCTTAATTAATTAATCTTTCAAATATCTTATTAATTATAAAATAAAACAAAATAAAAGATGCACAAACATTCCGGTAAAAAGACATAATTAACTAATTTGTTCGTTACAACGCGGTTCACCAAAATAATATTAAAAATTAAATATAATTAAGTATCACAAATGATCACCAGATTGTTCAAAATAGAATTTGATTGTACGCAGTCTTCTTCTCGTTTTGCTCGGAACAAAATTTTTAAGGTTAGTTAATACCGAAAGGGAAAGAGAGAAAGAGAGAGAGAGTGAGAGACACACACTTTCGTAAAAGAGTATTAATGTAGTTGAAAAAAATAGTAAAGATATACACTTCGAGGTTCGAACAGCAGCTATAATCTTTATACTTGTTTTCTTATCTAAAAGCGGAGAAAAATTCTGCCGGAATTCACCTAGAAAATACATAAGCCACTATAACATGGAGGAATTTGAACAAATTGATTGGTAAGTTAAAAATTAAAGTGATCATAAAATAAAGTTCTATAACTGTGCACACATGAATGCAGTGGTAATAAATGTACTGTGGTTATATATCTATTGTTTTCAATGCTACTCTTGTGCTATACAAAGGTTTTTTTTTTCCTTTTTTTTATACTTTTATATAATAACCAGTGTTTCACAATCGCATCATTTTTTTTTTCCTTTTCTACATTTCAGGACACCTAGTGTGGAGGATATTGTAGACAATGAGTTTGTCAGTGAAGAGCGTTTACAAAGGAAAGTTCAATGTATCAATTATTTAATGGTACATTTCAGGATCCTTTTCAAGATTTAAGATTATCGTCAGAAAAGGAATCTTTTACACATTTTGACATTAACAAGAAAGAGAAAAGAATGTTAAGAGGAAGCGAACCAAACCAAAGAAAACCAAAACTGGTTAATGTCAGTTTGCTGTTTCTTTTTATTTTTCCCTACTTTTTTCTTAATTCAACTTACGTTTAGATCACACTGCCACTGTACAAATGTAGTTAATTATTTTAAGATTTAGAATAGGCGCAAGTTAAAATAAATTAAATACTAATTTATACTTTGTAAAATGTGTACTCAATGTTATGTTCCTATTAGAACACTTTTACATCATCAATTTAATTAATAATTTATAAACATTTTGTAATTGATTATTAATGTAAATTTCAATTAGACAACGTAGAAAGGAAAAAATATATATAAATTAACATATCTTGCATCATTTTCAGTTTTAATTAGGTATACAATTTCAAATATTGTTAAGTAAATTGAACAGTGTATACTCAACGTATTAAAATTCACTTTTAAAATCTCAATGTTCGTAATAATAATTTAACAAAATTTTAAATTGGTAAATATAATTTAAAAGTGTTATAAATTTATTGAAACAAGTAAGTACTATAATATTATTGTTATTGTTATTGGTGAAAATAAAAAGATTAATGTTATATATCCAAGGTGAAGTTTCAACTGGAACTACATATTGATTGTTGTCATTATATTCCAGTGAAATTTTTATTTATTGAATTGTGGTTTTGGAGGTCTGTTTATCTTACATATATACATATATAGTTATAGATAATAGATACGACATATAATATGGATATATCAAAAGATAGCGCCTGACGCGCAAGTAGAGCGCGAGAGCCATTATTTATTTTATTATACAGGTAACCAGCCCGTCATATTTTTAGTTTCATAAAATCTACAATTGTTATATCAATTATTTATACGTGCATTTTGTTAAGCCAATACTTTCCGTATTTATTTATGTCTTTACTGTACGACACATTTTGTATGAATTCATATTCGGGCATATTTAAGAAAAGTCGTCACGAAGAAATTACTTGCTGTCTGCAGTCTGCTGGCTGTCATGCAGATTCCTTTTCTCGACAGCAGTTCAGACGTGGCAGCGAGGGGGAGCTACTTACTGTTACTCCAGTGCTGCCGTATGCATTTTGTTTGGTTATAAAATTTTTTTTTTTTTTAATTTTTTGGTAGGTTCCACGTATACCCTTCTCGGGTTTTTACGTACGTATTCGCTACACCTTTATTTATTCTGTTTTTGTTTTTTCTTTCCAATTTCCCCCCGTTACCCCACCTTTCTCGCATTCGCCGGGGTTATGTCCGTGGAGAGAGGGACAACCTGTGGCCAAACCCCGTGGGATAACTGCCTATTAGGAAAACCTCCTCCGAGAGAAGGGCGGTGCATTCGAGAACAATTCTGTTTGGGTGGCAAAGGTCACATTGCGTAGACTTTAACACCGAAACGATGCTCTAATGTGAAAATAAACAACCTAATAACCGATCATTTAGCTAAGCCCGAGAACGGTCACCACCCATCCAAGTGCCAACCGCGCTCGGTTGCTGCTTAACTTTCATTGACCGGCCGAGGTGCGCTTCCGCCACTCCCGCACTCGGTCGGTCATTTTGTTTGGTTATATTTCTACTACTATTTATATATATTATACTGTCATAAAAGTTTTTTTTTGTATATAAACTTGAAAAATATATTATACCCAGAAGAAATAAAAGGCAATGACATTGATAACTTACCATATATGTATACATACATATACATATTATTATAACAAGTTAACGAGAATTTTTTAATCAAAAAGTCTTGAAGAATAAAATTTTTTAAAACTGTCAAATTATTATTACCTTTTGATTTATAAATAGTGTTGTTTAATTTACATTTAAAAATAACTTAATAAATAATTTAATAAGCTTGGTATATCATGCAAACACACAAATTTCTATTGTGTATTTAAATAATTAAAATATAAATAAATTAAAATCGAGTACTTATTTTCCTGACATAATTATACGGATGATACGTACGTTTATTAGGGTTGGGTTTAATACAAATTTAACTATAATTTTTGCTTTTAAAACACATTTTTTATCAGAAAAATCATAAGAACTAAATTTTTATATAAACCTTAATTAATTAAATCTTTCAAATATCTTGTTTACATTTTTTATATCAAAAATATAAAAAACTAATTGTAAATAAATTTACAATATCCTTGTACATTAATACCACCAATAATTTTATCTTATCAAAAAATAAAAAATATGCAAGCATTATCAAGTATTTCTATTATTACCTGCAGGAATAACAACAGATTCTCGAGGTTTGGGTTTGATAATAGTACCCAAATAAGCAATACTGGATTTTGCTCCTGCCTGAGAATGAGCTGAGCTCTCTTGGGAAGTACCAAGTGGCATTATCTGTGCACCAGATGCATTAGACTTTCGAACCAAAATATGCTTCTGCCCTTGCGTGGCAGATGATGTATTCACAGAATTGACTTGTCTACGAATAGCTATAGGCTGCGCTATTGGAGTCTGATTAACCTGGCTGAGGCCTTGGAGGACAATCTACAAATATATAAAAATTACACTGGTCATATTTTTATATATAATTTTAAAAAAAAAATCTATATTAATTAATAATATATATAAATCATAAAATAAAAAATTACCTTCTTGAAAATATTATCTTCAAAGTACATATATATAATGGAATACAGGCAATTTCTAAAGAAAGCATCGCTGCATACATTTAATTTTAATTTTCAGCCCTGAATAAACAATTGTATAATAAATTTTGTGCAATTAAATTAATAAATTAATATATTTAATTTTACAGAATTATTAATTAATATTTCTTCAAATCTTTCAAAAGTATTTTTTACCGATCGTTTTTATTACATCCCTATCAAAAAAGTTTTACGTGATTTTTTCAGACTTTTGGAAAAATACTTTATTCCTTATGGTAGTCTTTTCTGACTGTATAGAAAAAAGTTGATGATATATTTCCCATATACAATTTCACGTGCAATTTCATGTTTGATTTCACGTGTTAATTTTCATCATTTTTTATGTATAGTCCAAAAACACTATATTAAAGAATAAAGTATATTTTTCCAAAAGTTCGAAAAATCACATGTGTTAGTTTAATAAACATATCGTAAATGTTTCATCAGTGATTCGACATCTATTCGGTGACAAAATAAATAAGCCTCCTATCGAGAATAGGACATGCCTTTCACATGCTGCTGTGTAACATAATAGCTTGTGTTGTATTCCAAAAATACAATTTTTGCATGCGGATGGATATACATTTAATTGTATAATTGTAATGGCAGTACAAAAGATTTGATTATCAATTATCTTTTTCAATTTGAACAATTGCTCCAAAATACCATTTATCATTGATCAGAACAATTCAATCATCCTATATATACTTTTAAATTATTTATAGTTTTGTATGTTACGTCTTTATTATATGGTTAGATAATTATTTTGAATAATTTGTTATTGGCTTCTTGTGACAAAAAATGAAATTACTATATTATTACAGTAAAAACTATTTGAATAGAGAAAAAGATTAGTTCAAAGACTATTTGTTTCAATATAATTGTTGTATGAATAATAAGCATTTTTAAAAAAAATAGCATTTTACGATTTTTTGATTTTAAACTTCAAAATTAAAAAAAAAGGGTGTGCACAAGTCTTTTATTACATGTTCAAATTTTTTTTCACGTATATGCGTACTATATGAAGGAAAGTGAGATCCGGAAGATGTGCCTCAAAAAAAATTTGGTTGAATCCGAAGAACAGCTGAAAATTGATAGAGAATATTATTCGTGTATATTAAAGATTTTGTATACAAATATTTAATATATAATATACGTCTACCGATCATAAATATGCACAAATAATATAAAATATAAATATACAGCGAACCCTTCTATTCGACTCTGTAGCTTGTACAATGGATATTAAGTGTGGATAAAAGAAAAAACAATAAAATTTTGACTAAAATCAAGTTTTAATTAACCAAATCAACATTTACATTATTTAGAAACATTTTAAACGAGTACTTATTAATTTATCCTTAACGAATAAATAATAATCAAAATTCTTGGGGGTACTGCTGTTTGATCCTCGCGAAGTGTGTAATGGGTAATGAAAGTATGTATTCAAATTAAGTCGAAATTTTTCGATTTTCAATTATAACGATTAAATGTTTTAATAATTTTAAATAATTATTCTAATTATTCTAATATTTGTTTTGTGTTAAATAAACAATTTTATTTTTTTACATTACAGAGAATATTTATGTTTGAAAAAACATGCAGTAACAACATATTTATTATATATTTTTGCAATTTTAAGTATTCCTTCAAATTTAATACATTTTTTTCCGTATTAGATTTCAATTACATTAAAAAAAACTCCATAAAAGGTTTTTGTGCAATTGAAACTACTGAAATCAAAGTGGGAGTATTTCTGTTTAAAAATTAAAACACTAATATAAGTATATCTATATCAAACTGAATATTACAGACATTTACAATTCCAATTATTTCGGTTATACAGTCAAATTTAAACACTTATTCACAAATATCAAATACTCTCGCAACGGCTAAAAAATTAGTAATAAATCGGACAAAATTACGAAAAATGTAAAAGATATATTACAATAAAATTTTCAGACTTATAAATCAGCCCCGTAGATTAATATGGCTGGTCTGAAAAAATCTATATTAATTAATAAATATATATAAATCATAAAATAAAAAATTACCTTCTTGAAAATATTATCTTCAAAGTACATATATAAATGGAATACAGGCAATTTCTAAAGAAAAGCATCCTGCATACATTTAATTTTAATTTTCAGCCCTGAATAAACAATTGTATAATAAATTTTGTGCAAAATTAATTTATGCAAAAGTAATGAAACATAATATTTTAGGAGTTACTTATAATTGACTAATATTATATGCACAAGATATTGCAAAAAATATATTATATTATAAGTTAATTAGAATTAACTTCTAAAATACAAACGCGCATATATTATTATTTGGGTCGGGAGCTATCGCGCCTCCTTGATTCAAAAACAATATATAAAAGAGAAATTTCTGTTGTATTATACTTTTGCATAAATTGATTTTCCATAATATGTTGTACAATTGTTATTCAGGGGTAAAAATTAAAATTAAATATGTGCAGGATTCTTATTATAAAAAATTTTTTTATTATAATGTTGAGTGACATATATAAATGTTTAATAGTCACATTGACTTGAATATTATGAAGAAGAAATAATATTAATTAAATGAATAAGATATTGTTGTGCATCGTTATTCATACGTATCAAGTATAAATATCACATAGAATTAAGTTTTATAACTGTAAATCGTACAGATTTTTAGACATGACAGTTTGACACTTACAACGATTTTTGAATAAATTTAGAGAAATAATAATGTTATTTTAGTGGTTAATTTATAGTTCTCCATCCCTACAACTATTCTATAAATGTTTACATTTTTATAAAACTAATATGTGATCAGTTCCATGGCAAGTGTAAAATTAATTTTGAAATTTTGTGGAATACACTATATATGGATATTATTGAATGTCATATTAATGGCAAGTGTAATATTCATTTCTACATAAAACGAATGTGGCAGTTATTTGACGAGTGTGAAATTCATTTGATTACTTTATTTATTAACTCTGATTGACATGAGTTAAGGGGAATCATACTCAATTAAAAATTCAAATTTTGTGGCGCGTAATTTGAATTTTAATTGCAATATGATACCCCCTTAATAGTTGCATTGAATTAAATCATTTATAAAGAAAAAAACTAATTAGTGGGTATAAGTTATTGATTTCAATCCTTACAATTATTCAATAATTTTTTAACATTTTCATAAGACTAATATGTCAGTTTTTTGGCAAGTGTAATAGACATTTGGACATTTTATGAACTTTAGCACATATATACAATGATTTTTATTTACGCTGAACGTTATGAATGATTGATAATCACAATAAGTTAAATAATTTAAAGAAAAATAAAGGTTAATTATAATAGTGGATAAGTTATTATATTCTCATCCATTCTTAAAAGTTATTATAGTATCATAATAAAATTGGTATAAAAGAATAACTTATTTTTTACTATAGATCCAAATGTGATTTTTAAGTATAATATTGTGTTAATATTATAGTTATCAAAATTACAATAAAAACATTAATTATTTATTTATGACATTTCCTATAAAATAAGTTTTTTTAATCTTAGTAGTCAATTTTTTCAGGTATAACTAATTCAAATGTTATGCCATTCTACGAATATGCCTTAATTAAAGTTTTTTTACAATAAAAATAATAAGAATTTTAATATTTAAAATGCTTTTACAAGCGAGATGTTTAAGAAGAAGTACATAAAAAAATTTAATTGATACTATTTACATTACTTTTATTTTTTTAGCTAAACAGTTACTGCATTATTAAATAGTATATCATGTTAAATTTTTTAATCGAAGTAAAAAATTTTCAGTGTAAAATAAAAAAACAATTCTCAAATACTTTTTATACACGAAAATACTATACTGTTATTGTTTAGTTTATTTATTAAAAATCTTTTCTGGTTCTTATTACTGTAATAAATAACTATAATTAGCATCAATAGGTATTTTCTACCTATAATTATACAATTTTAAATTATTTTCAATATATTAATCACTTCTTATTCTTAATTTTTTTCAATAGTAATATGGAATCTCCTTGTTCGTAAAACTATCAATTTATATTATTTCGTTATTTAATTATCTATTTTATTAAATTCTATAAACAATTGTTAGTAATTATAAGTAATTAGTTAGTACATGCCATAGAAAATACTAAAATTAGTATGGAAGTAATTAACATCTCTTTAACATTATAAAGTTTAACATTTCAAGTACATATATATATACTTCATTAATCCAATAATCGTTAAATACCAAAAACACCTTCTACAAACGTGTAAAAATTCGCAAGTATGGTGTAATTTCAATGACATTTTCAAAATTGTTATAATTTGTCACACATCCATTTATACTTAAAAATTACTTAAAATATTTTTTTATTAATAAATAACTAGGTATATAAAAACGACAAGTATTCTGTATCCATAATACACAATAAATCTAATTTTAATTAAAAATGTACATATTACTATAACATTATAAAATCAAAATGTAATCGCCAAGTATTCTGTTGAAAAATATAATACATCTATTTAGAAAAGTATTACTTCACAAAATTTATTTTATAATTTGAAGCCCTGTTACGTTTTACAGCAATAAATAAACAATATAATATTTATAATATTATTGATCATTTTGTGCGATATTCATTTCTCCATATGTAATAACACAGAAATTTTTCTTTTTTATTGACTTTAAGAAAAATTATACTTGTATTACCGTTATTTCTTCTGTACGATTTTGAATCGACAAATTGATGTACATATGAGAATAAATATTCAAAGTCATTTATATATAGCTTACCTACTGCCTTTTAAAATATTTATAAGCCCTTTGTGCAATTCGAATTATAACATATATATTATTCAAAAGTGAGAAGTCAAACCAACGTGTGGTGCAAGTATTATTTTTCTTAAAACCAATAAAAAAAAGAGAAATTTCTGTTTTATTACATACGGAGAAATTAATATCGCACAAATGAATATTATTATAAATATTATATATAATTGTGTATTTATTGCTATGTAAAACATAACAGGGCTATTTATAAAATAAATTTTGTGTAGTATAATTTTCTAAATAAATGTATTATATTTTTCAACAAAATACTTGTTTATTATTTATTTATTTATTTATTTATTTATTTATTAAGCCAACAATATTTGCAAAACATTACAAAAATGTAGTAAAAACCTAAAATTAATTTATCTGTACATAGGGTGGCATAAAACTTAATTCTATAGTTTCAAAATTACAATAAAAACATTAATTATTTATTTATGACATTTCCTATAAAATAAGTTTTTTTAATCTTAGTAGTCATTTTTTCAGGTATAACTAATTCAAATGTTATGCCATTCTACGAATATGCCTTAATTAAAGTTTTTTTACAATAAAAATAATAAGAATTTTAATATTTAAAATGCTTTTACAAGCGAGATGTTTAAGAAGAAGTACATAAAAAAATTTAATTGATACTATTTACATTACTTTTATTTTTTTAGTTAAACAGTTACTGCATTATAAATAGTATATCATGTTAAATTTTTTAATCGAAGTAAAAAATTTCAGTGTATAATATAAAAACCAATTCTCAATACTTTTTATACACGAAAATACTATACTGTTATTGTTTAGTTTATTTATTAAAAATCTTTTCTGGTTCTTATTACTGTAATAAATAACTATAATTAGCATCAATAGGTATTTTCTACCTATAATTATACAATTTTAAATTATTTTCAATATATTAATCACTTCTTATTCTTAATTTTTTTCAATAGTAATATGGAATCTCCTTGTTCGTAAAACTATCAATTTATATTATTTCGTTATTTAATTATCTATTTTATTAAATTCTATAAACAATTGTTAGTAATTATAAGTAATTAGTTAGTACATGCCATAGAAAATACTAAAATTAGTATGGAAGTAATTAACATCTCTTTAACATTATAAAGTTTAACATTTCAAGTACATATATATATACTTCATTAATCCAATAATCGTTAAATACCAAAAACACCTTCTACAAACGTGTAAAAATTCGCAAGTATGGTGTAATTTCAATGACATTTTCAAAATTGTTATAATTTGTCACACATCCATTTATACTTAAAAATTACTTAAAATATTTTTTTATTAATAAATAACTAGGTATATAAAAACGACAAGTATTCTGTACCATATGTAATAAATCTAATTTTAATTAAAAATGTACATATTACTATAACATTATAAATCAAATGTAATCGCCAAGTATTCTGTTGAAAAAATATAATACATCTATTTAGAAAAGTATTCTTCACAAAATTTATTTTATAATTTGAAGCCCTGTTACGTTTTACAGCAATAAATAACAATATAATATTTATAATATTATTGATCATTTTGTGCGATATCATTTCTCCATATGTAATAACACAGAAATTTTTCTTTTTTATTGACTTTAAGAAAAATATACTTGTATTACCGTTATTTCTTCTGTACGATTTTGACATCGACAAATTGGAGGTAACATATGAGAAATAAATATTCAAAAAGTCATTTATATATAGCTTACCTAGCTGCCTTTTAAATATTTATAAGCCCCATTTGTGCAATTCGAACTATATATATTATTATTCAAAAGGGAGAAAGTCAAAACCAACGTGTGGTGCAAGTATTATTTTTCTCTTAAAACCAATAACAAAAGAGAAATTTCTGTTTTAGTACATACGGAGAATAATACTGTCCACAAATGAATATTATTATAAATATTATATTAAATGTGTTATTTATTGCTATGTAAACATAACAGGGCTATTTATAAAAATAAATTTTGTGTAGTATAATTTTCTAAATAAATGTATTATATTTTCAAACAAAATACTTGGATATGTAATTTATTTATTTATATTATTTATTTATTGATTTATTTATTTTAAGGCCCAGACAATATTGCAAAACATTTAAAAAATGTAGTAAAAACCTAAAATTAATTTATCTGTACATAGGGTGGCATAAAACTTAATTCTATAGTTTAAAAACTAAAATAAAACTAAATAAAACTTAAAACTAAATGTAATGTATAAAGCCCTACACTGGACCAGTATCATTAGTATACTGGACAGAATATATACACGTATACTCAAATTAAATTTTCTAAAAAAAAAAAATAAAAGTAAGTATAATTATGCGATTTTTTTAAAATTATACTTAGGTAGATGAAAGAAAAATGTTTAAATTAATTGTATTTATTTCGTTTTTATTATACGTTACCGTCAATCGCATTGTACCTAAATGTATGAATCATATTGGGAATTTACAGATAAGTAATATGTAATATGACTCGTGCAACACACACTTAAAAACAACAACGCGCATGCGCTTTTGATTCTAACCTTATTCACACGGACATAGGCACACACACGGAGAGAGAAGAGAAACACACACACATATACACGTGCAACGCAATTACATAGGATGATAGGATATAGGAATAGGAAGGAGTGCCTGTCATAAGTATAAACCTACTAGTGTGTTAGTTTGTGCACGTATATTTTCACTAGGCGACACACAAGGTGTTTTTGCGCGACTTGTCACTTCGTTTCACCGGTAACTCTCGCTTTCTCTCTCTCACTACGTAATATATAATATTTATTGCGATATAACAAATCGAGTTAAAATCGATCGCACACCATTCGCCCCATAAATGATTAGCTGAGAGGAAAATATGCGACGTGCTGCCCATCAGGGAGCCTTTTTGGCGATAGCAGCTGCCTTTTTGATATGTGGTGAGTATATATACGCATTTTCATTCGCTTCGTTATCCTTGAATGACGTTATATATATTGTTATTCTACATTGGATTTCTCAGGTTAAATAATGATTTTTAATAAATTTTGTACATTCATCTTCTTTCTTTTGCCCAGTTGATGCTTTTGACGGAGATGTTATTCTTACGCACGATGGGCCTGCTTTACTTGGTTCTACTATAACTTTTAAGGCACAACTTGTCGATAGCAATGGACAACCACCATCAGGAAGTTTTCAATATTTTTGGGAAGATGATGCCCTTTCTCGACACCACTACGAGGTATATTTATTTTTAGTTCTACAAACTTACAATGCCAATAAATCTTATAATTACTATTTCAAAAACTGTAAATTCTTCTAAATTTTAGTCGGGCACAACTACAAATACAACAACTTATTATAGTGTAAGTTATCCAGCTCCCGAATATCCTGTTGGTGTATATAGAATGCAAGTAGCTGTTTGTAAATGGGGATTTTTAAGTATTCACTGTGGAGATTATACAAGCAGCAGAGTATCTTTCCGTATTGTTCGTAAGTGTATTGCATATTATTTATTAGATTATGGTTATTCCACAAGTTATTGTCAATTGCCTTTTTTTCAGCTTTACTTAATGGAAATTTGACTATTCTGCAATCTAACAAGACACTGGAAAGTAAATTTGTATCATCTGCAGAAGTTTCCAAATTATCGATAGACCTTCGTAAAGGAGATTATGATTACATAACTAAAACAGCAACTTCAATATCAACATATTGGTTTATAGACTGCCAGTTTTATAATCAAACCAATGATTTTAAATTCAACTTTAACTTTACACGTCCTATGACCTTTCATACAATTCAAGCTCTCATCGTAGCTTCTTACGATCCACCAACTACTACAACTGTTGCTCCAACAACTACAAGTACTACTACATCTTCGCCAGTGAATAGTACAATTCCAAGTTCGAGTAATACTACTTCAATTCCAACTTCAAGTAATATTATTACAACATCAACACCAACAATTGCTGCAACTACAACTACAATAGCATCAACTACCGCATCTGCAATTGTTGCTAATAATTCTCAAAATGTAGCAAATAAGACATTAGAAAATATTACTTTTCCTTATGTATGTAATTCAATGAAAGATCCTGAACCAAATAAAACTTACGGATATTTTTATCGCGAGGTAAACGTTCGAGGTAAGCAGAATTTCTAAATATAGTTTTAAAACAAAATTATGTAAACATTTATTGTTTTTTAACATTACTTTATTTTTATAGCTCCAATCTCTCACCTCGCTATTGAAGGCTCAACATGGATACAACCGTGGAACAGTCTTTCATTGTCAATATCTTGTAATGGTTCAGGACCATTTCATAAATGCATTCAAATTCATCAAGGAAAATATAATATACTGGCAATGAAACATGCAATGACGACACTGAGAAATTAGATAATTGTAAATTTCATTCAATCACTATTTCCTTGATGCTCAAGAGTATACCATTTTGGTAATTCTGAAGAACGATGTCTCTATTGAAATACACCCAGTAGCGATTAACATTTATAAATGTAAGTTTTTCAAAATCTATAAAAGTTTTTATCTGCACAATAATTTTCATTTAATTACATGCATATAACATTCTTGCAAAATGCTTCAAGATCCGAAAGTGTTTTATTGAATTATTAAAATTGACTGAAATTCTTGTCTTTAAATGCAATAGTTGCGTAGAAAGAAAAAAATGTAATTTGTTTACAGTGACGCCGAAGCCGCAATTATCAGTAATCGTGGTGCCAGTCCTCGTGTTCTCTAGTAGCCGTCGTCCTGATCGTTTTTGGAATTGCCTATTACGTCCAGAGCAGGTCGCGCTTCACCGTTGAAGTTGCAGACTTCGATTTGGACAAAATAGCGCTGACATGGAGTACAAAACGTTCACTGAGAGGCTGCGGGATTCTTTCAATAACGCTGTAAGGCCTGGTCATCCAAGATTAATAGGCATATATTCAACTAATTACGGGAGCATGAAACAATCAAATCACTAAAAATGCAAGCTAATATTTTTCTTTTGATTTTACGTTTTGTTTATTTTTCTTTATGTCACTGCTTTTGCAATTGCTTGTACGGTTTAAAATAGTGCAGTTCACAAAATTTGTGAAACATACTGAAAATCTGGTACACGAACATTTTTATGACTCCTAAATTGTAATTATTTATTATTTGTTTTCTAATAATTTTTTAATATGTCACTATTTCAAACTGTATTATCGTATTATTTAACTTTAAAACGTTGATACAGTTCATTATGTAAACTGCACATGGATATCGATAAATGCACTTCATTTATCAGTATTTAAAATTAAACACACAATACCTATTGTTAATTTTGTAATATGCACGTTTATTTTATAACTTCCAGTCCTATTTAAATATTCTTTACTTAGAAGTTAAATATTTAAAATACGAGTAGAATAATTCTAAATACGAGTAAAATGATTAGATTTTAATCCTTGAAAAGAATATTAAAAAATTACTGAATTGCATGTACGCTTTCGCGATAGCGATGAATATTATTATTAAATGAATTACGCTTATTTTTCTGTGTAGGGATACAAGCAGTTAAACAGCCCAAATGAACCCCAATGACAAAGCACCCAAGAGGCCGTGGATAAGTGACAAAACAAACCATTGAAAGCACAAGAAGATGTGAATCAAAATTAAAAGTTTGTCAGATTGAAAAGAAGTGGATGGATCTGTAGACAGTGTTATAAGTGTGTGTTTCGAATTCACAAAAAGCTACGTGAAGTTGTACATAATTAAAAATGTAAATAACATAAAAGTTTAAAATGTTACGTGCATAGGCTGTGAGATTGGTGACGAGAGAGAATAACGAATGAAATGGGTTTGCTAATATTTTTTATTCTTCAAAGATTCTTCGTCTACTTCTATGTCTGTTTAAAAAAAAAGACGTCCTTTTGTAGAACGTTTATATTATTTTTATCAATATTGTTCTTGTTTCTTTTTTTTAATCGACGAATAGATTTTAATTTAATTTGTTTAAAAAAATAACAAATGTTTCCACAATGTTTTTTATTTTCATATAATATATATGTGTATATTATGCAATGTACTGCGTATTTATAAATTGCACGGGAAAATATTTTTTAAGTATTCACTGTGGAGATTATACAAGCAGCAGAGTATCTTTCCGTATTGTTCGTAAGTGTATTGCATATTATTTATTAGATTATGGTTATTCCACAAGTTATTGTCAATTGCCTTTTTTTCAGCTTTACTTAATGGAAATTTGACTATTCTGCAATCTAACAAGACACTGGAAAGTAAATTTGTATCATCTGCAGAAGTTTCCAAATTATCGATAGACCTTCGTAAAGGAGATTATGATTACATAACTAAAACAGCAACTTCAATATCAACATATTGGTTTATAGACTGCCAGTTTTATAATCAAACCAATGATTTTAAATTCAACTTTAACTTTACACGTCCTATGACCTTTCATACAATTCAAGCTCTCATCGTAGCTTCTTACGATCCACCAACTACTACAACTGTTGCTCCAACAACTACAAGTACTACTACATCTTCGCCAGTGAATAGTACAATTCCAAGTTCGAGTAATACTACTTCAATTCCAACTTCAAGTAATATTATTACAACATCAACACCAACAATTGCTGCAACTACAACTACAATAGCATCAACTACCGCATCTGCAATTGTTGCTAATAATTCTCAAAATGTAGCAAATAAGACATTAGAAAATATTACTTTTCCTTATGTATGTAATTCAATGAAAGATCCTGAACCAAATAAAACTTACGGATATTTTTATCGCGAGGTAAACGTTCGAGGTAAGCAGAATTTCTAAATATAGTTTTAAAACAAAATTATGTAAACATTTTATTGTTTTTTAACATTACTTTATTTTTATAGCTCCAATCTCTCACCTCGCTATTGAAGGCTCAACATGGATACAACCGTGGAACAGTCTTTCATTGTCAATATCTTGTAATGGTTCAGGACCATTTCATAAATGCATTCAAATTCATCAAGGAAAATATAATATAACTGGCAATGAAACATGCAATGACGACACTGAGAAATTAGATAATTGTAAATTTTCATTCAATCACTATTTCCTTGATGCTCAAGAGTATACCATTTTGGTAATTCTGAAGAACGATGTCTCTATTGAAATACACCCAGTAGCGATTAACATTTATAAATGTAAGTTTTTCAAAATCTATAAAAGTTTTTATCTGCACAATAATTTTCATTTAATTACATGCATATAACATTCTTGCAAAATGCTTCAAGATCCGAAAGTGTTTTATTGAATTATTAAAATTGACTGAAATTCTTGTCTTTAAATGCAATAGTTGCGTAGAAAGAAAAAAATGTAATTTGTTTACAGTGACGCCGAAGCCGCAATTATCAGTAATCGTGGTGCCAGTCTCGTGTTCTCTAGTAGCCGTCGTCCTGATCGTTTTTGGAATTGCCTATTACGTCCAGAGCAGGTCGCGCTTCACCGTTGAAGTTGCAGACTTCGATTTTGGACAAAATAGCGCTGACATGGAGTACAAAACGTTCACTGAGAGGCTGCGGGATTCTTTCAATAACGCTGTAAGGCCTGGTCATCCAAGATTAATAGGCATATATTCAACTAATTACGGGAGCATGAAACAATCAAAATCACTAAAAATGCAAGCTAATATTTTTCTTTTGATTTTACGTTTTGTTTATTTTTCTTTATGTCACTGCTTTTGCAATTGCTTGTACGGTTTAAAATAGTGCAGTTCACAAAATTTGTGAAACATACTGAAAATCTGGTACACGAACATTTTTATGACTCCTAAATTGTAATTATTTATTATTTGTTTTCTAATAATTTTTTAATATGTCACTATTTCAAACTGTATTATCGTATTATTTAACTTTAAAACGTTGATACATTTCATTATGTAAACTGCACATGGATATCGATAAATGCACTTCATTTATCAGTATTTAAAATTAAACACACAATACCTATTGTTAATTTTTGTAATATGCACGTTTATTTTTATAACTTCCAGTCCTATTTAAATATTCTTTACTTAGAAGTTAAATATTTAAAATACGAGTAGAATAATTCTAAATACGAGTAAAATGATTAGATTTTAATCCTTGAAAAGAATATCAACATATTGGTTTATAGACTGCCAGTTTTATAATCAAACCAATGATTTTAAATTCAACTTTAACTTTACACGTCCTATGACCTTTCATACAATTCAAGCTCTCATCGTAGCTTCTTACGATCCACCAACTACTACAACTGTTGCTCCAACAACTACAAGTACTACTACATCTTCGCCAGTGAATAGTACAATTCCAAGTTCGAGTAATACTACTTCAATTCCAACTTCAAGTAATATTATTACAACATCAACACCAACAATTGCTGCAACTACAACTACAATAGCATCAACTACCGCATCTGCAATTGTTGCTAATAATTCTCAAAATGTAGCAAATAAGACATTAGAAAATATTACTTTTCCTTATGTATGTAATTCAATGAAAGATCCTGAACCAAATAAAACTTACGGATATTTTTATCGCGAGGTAAACGTTCGAGGTAAGCAGAATTTCTAAATATAGTTTTAAAACAAAATTATGTAAACATTTTATTGTTTTTTAACATTACTTTATTTTTATAGCTCCAATCTCTCACCTCGCTATTGAAGGCTCAACATGGATACAACCGTGGAACAGTCTTTCATTGTCAATATCTTGTAATGGTTCAGGACCATTTCATAAATGCATTCAAATTCATCAAGGAAAATATAATATAACTGGCAATGAAACATGCAATGACGACACTGAGAAATTAGATAATTGTAAATTTTCATTCAATCACTATTTCCTTGATGCTCAAGAGTATACCATTTTGGTAATTCTGAAGAACGATGTCTCTATTGAAATACACCCAGTAGCGATTAACATTTATAAATGTAAGTTTTTCAAAATCTATAAAAGTTTTTATCTGCACAATAATTTTCATTTAATTACATGCATATAACATTCTTGCAAAATGCTTCAAGATCCGAAAGTGTTTTATTGAATTATTAAAATTGACTGAAATTCTTGTCTTTAATGCAATAGTTGCGTAGAAAGAAAAAAATGTAATTTGTTTACAGTGACGCCGAAGCCGCAATTATCAGTAATCGTGGTGCCAGTCTCGTGTTCTCTAGTAGCCGTCGTCCTGATCGTTTTTGGAATTGCCTATTACGTCCAGAGCAGGTCGCGCTTCACCGTTGAAGTTGCAGACTTCGATTTTGGACAAAATAGCGCTGACATGGAGTACAAAACGTTCACTGAGAGGCTGCGGGATTCTTTCAATAACGCTGTAAGGCCTGGTCATCCAAGATTAATAGGCATATATTCAACTAATTACGGGAGCATGAAACAATCAAAATCACTAAAAATGCAAGCTAATATTTTTCTTTTGATTTTACGTTTTGTTTATTTTTCTTTATGTCACTGCTTTTGCAATTGCTTGTACGGTTTAAAATAGTGCAGTTCACAAAATTTGTGAAACATACTGAAAATCTGGTACACGAACATTTTTATGACTCCTAAATTGTAATTATTTATTATTTGTTTTCTAATAATTTTTTAATATGTCACTATTTCAAACTGTATTATCGTATTATTTAACTTTAAAACGTTGATACATTTCATTATGTAAACTGCACATGGATATCGATAAATGCACTTCATTTATCAGTATTTAAAATTAAACACACAATACCTATTGTTAATTTTTGTAATATGCACGTTTATTTTTATAACTTCCAGTCCTATTTAAATATTCTTTACTTAGAAGTTAAATATTTAAAATACGAGTAGAATAATTCTAAATACGAGTAAAATGATTAGATTTTAATCCTTGAAAAGAATATTAAGAAATTACTGAATTGCATGTACGCTTTCGCGATAGCGATGAATATTATTATTAAATGAATTACGCTTATTTTTCTGTGTAGGGATACAAGCAGTTAAACAGCCCAAATGAACCCCAATGACAAAGCACCCAAGAGGCCGTGGATAAGTGACAAAACAAACCATTGAAAGCACAAGAAGATGTGAATCAAAATTAAAGTTTGTCAGATTGAAAAGAAGTGGATGGATCTGTAGACAGTGTTATAAGTGTGTGTTTCGAATTCACAAAAAGCTACGTGAAGTTGTACATAATTAAAAATGATAAATAACATAAAAGTTTAAAATGTTACGTGCATAGGCTGTGAGATTGGTGACGAGAGAGAATAACGAATGAAATGGGTTTGCTAATATTTTTTATTCTTCAAAGATTCTTCGTCTACTTCTATGTCTGTTTAAAAAAAAAGACGTCCTTTTGTAGAACGTTTATATTATTTTTATCAATATTGTTCTTGTTTCTTTTTTTTAATCGACGAATAGATTTTAATTTAATTTGTTTAAAAAAATAACAAATGTTTCCACAATGTTTTTTATTTTTCATATAATATATATATGTGTATATTATGCAATGTACTGCGTATTTATAAATTGCACGGGAAAATATTTTTTACGTACAAAAGCGCAATGTATTTTACCAGTAAGGCTTCCACGAACGCAGCGAACGACATTTTTATATTTAAGAGAAAATTTTAAAGAAAGATAAACGTAATGTTATTAATGAACAACACTTTTATATACATCTATGCATTATTCGTACAGCGTGTTTAATTTTATTTTTTTTTCTCTTTATTTCGATGAATAATATGCAATTTTGTCATTGTTAGTGAAAATTTGTTCATATACGGTGTTTTTACAATATCAACTTGCTTCTCAAAGTCAATACTGCATCACTCCTCGATACATATATATACTGTTGAACGCGTGTAACAATTAATTTTAAGGGACACAATGTTAAATTGCGTTTGGAATTTGAAAATATTTTTCCGTGTCTGTTAAGAGTCTTCGAATCAGTATGTGATTAAACGATAAGATTTTACATTTTAATTTGTTATCTAGGTTTTATTCGTGTAATTAAGTGTACTTGTATCGACAATCTTGCGCGTGAGAAAATGACGAAAAAAAAATTGTTAAAAATTTAAAAAAAAATAAAACGCAATGTTTCAAAATTGACTAAAAATTGTTAAACGATTAATATTTGTATGTGTATGCGACCATCTCGTACAAGGAAAAAAAAATATATTTTTTTATTATTAAATTATCAATGAAGTATCGATTGATCACATTGCTGATTCTTTATGGGTACATTTGTCTCTACATAAATCGCGAAACGAAATAAAATGTACGATCGAATATATATTTTATTATTTATATATATAATATGGTTAGTGACACTATAATACGAAAGCATATATAAGAATTGTAATATATTAGAATTATATTATTATATAATAATAAATTAACGAGTAAATTTAATGAATCGGAATCATTATTGTTAACCAGTAATAACAAATAATATATATATATATATATTTAAATAGTTGTATATCTAATTCTTTAATTAAATCAACATTGGTAATATAAAACGAAACCCTCGAGAGTAAGTCGATGTGTCTGAAGCGCAAAACCCTCTCGAAGCTCATTATTCCTCATCAGCGGTCAATTATCGGTCGTTGGTCAATCAGTCGTCCATTCACCTTTTACGCATCTCTATATGTTCTTCATTTCATACATTCTATATTTAATATATATAATAATTAATTATTTTTATTTTAATCAATTATATTTCACATATGTATGTAAAAAAAATTACTTTGTTCAATACTGTTTCGTTTGATTTTTAGTATTAACGGGATCCAATCTTGGGTTAAATTTTGGAGCAAAGAATTTTCTGTATACAATTTACAATTTAATATCCATAGTAATCATCGATCTTTTCGTATACAAATAAATATATTAATCAATTGTTTACTATTGTTGGTATTTAAATTACAAACATTATAGGAATATAGATTTGAAAATTGGGATACATGCGAAGTAGCCAAATTTCAGCGATTAAGTTGAATTTTAATTTAAGTTTTAACAATATAACATGGTTTTTCATTAAAACCATTTAAATGACAATTGATAGTACTGTTTCTTTGAAAAATTATTCGTCTGTTTTTACACTCAATTTTCGGATTCTTTGACAAACAAACCTTTCTCATTGCAATAATTTTATATCGCGTTCCAGGTAATGAATTGTACATGAAATATCGAGGTACTTGTTTAAAACAAAAAAAAGATTGATTGTTTACATTAAAAAAATTTGTTTTTTAAAATTCGTATATTACTACAACTATATAAATGAAAAAAATGTGTTGAAAAACAGATATTATTTAATCATCATATTGGCACGCCGTATATATACTGTATATAAGGTGCACACACACATACTAAAAAGGTATATATATAAAAAAATTACGAAACACATTTATATTAAAATATAATATTATATATTTATAATAATTAAATACGTATTATTTTACGTATTTTTAATTATAACACAAATTAAAATGCTAATGAAAACATACAATTGTTTATTTATTTAAACGTGTATCGACACTTTGCGCAATGTATTATAAAACAAAATATATAAATCATTATACGTATATATAGAGAGATTAAAATATAATTTTAATAAAAATCAATTAGATATAATTTATTATTTATTTATTATGAAATAAACGGATAGTAGATCTTTGTACGAAAGATACAATAGATAAATACTCGGAAGATATTGGCACGACAAATTGCCGTATAAAGTTTTACATAAAACTGTATAAAATATAAGTTAACAAGATTAAAAGGTTATTCTTTAATTTCTTGAGGGCCAGGTAGATTTTTAATAATTCAAATAAATAAATAAAAAAGATTTTCACGTTACGTGGTATAAATAAGAAATTGAAAAATAATGTTTTAATTTTGTTAATTATAACAATGGTGGGTGAAATACAAGACGAATTATAGATAAACTATAATGAAAAAGTAACAAAATTCAAACTAAAGTAAGATTAACAATTAAATGTTGTAATAAAAATTTTCGGAATTTCGCAGACAGTAAAAAAAAAGAAAAGAAACCCTATACATATATATCTTCTAGAATATCTCCGTTTCGCGCACTTTCCCACACTCCCCCGCGAGGATCCGAAAAAAAAAATAAAAAGGAACCATAAGGGGTATATCTTCAGAACGTATATATGTGTATATAGTGTATACAGAGCACCTGTCCCTTATTCAAATACACACACATATATATATATATAGGATGAGAAAGAGCGAGAGAGAGAGAGGACGACGGCAGGTGCTGCGCCCGGGGTTCCGCGTGGCCAGCACCGAAAACATAGGATATACGTATATATATATATATATCAATGGTCTGCTCCCCTCTCCGGGGAAGAAAACACATCGGCGAGAGGTTCGTTCTCGAGCGATCCCTCAGTACTTGCTGGGTCGTTGTCGCGTCTACACCCGACGTGCGCACACACGTGTGTGTCCTCTATATATACACGAACAACACGAATAGATATATATATATATATACGTACACATATAAATTAAAGTTCTCTTTCCCCCGTTTTCTTGATATACCACTTGTTTTTCCTCTCTCGGTATAGATGTGTACGTATATACATCGGGGAAGATCGGTGCTCTTGTCAGAGAGCCTTGGTGGGTGAGTGTGTTTTAGTGGGTGCGATAAGCGCGAGAAGGAAATCGATAACACAAGAGGAGGAGGAGGAGGAGGAGGAGGACATAAGCGCGGTGTATTGTTGTCGAATGGCGGAACCCGTGGGGGTCGTACCACCCGGCCCCAAGGATCATTCCTCTTAGACACACACACGGAGAGAGAACGACCTGCACTGTGTCCGTGTACTCGTGGTTGTTGTGTTACCCCAGCGACCGAGATGTCAACATGATACGGTTAGTCATTTTACGTATATACATATATATATACACACACACACCTCTGTCCTTTCGAACTTTCCTTAAAAATCTACCTTACATGTATCTATGTACATATATAATCACAACTGTACCCGTACGTACGTATGTGTGTGTGTGTGTGTGTGTAGTATTCACGGTGATCATCGACCTGGTAACACGTGCGACAAAAAAAAAATAACAATTTGTCACGCGATTCCTACATATCTGTGTATACACTAACACCGCGTGGATCGTTTCGTATGTATATCGCGCGCGTAAAAATATGTACGAAAAAACATCAAAATTTACTACACACACGCACATGTTGATTTTAGGAAACTACGTTTTTTTTTTTCTTTTTCGATCGTTATTAGTGAAATCGAAAAATAAAATAATCTATATTTGCAACAAATGATTGAGCGTTCCGGAGGAGAAAACAAAAGATACGAGAGGAAAGAACAGTCATCGAATATACTAAAAACACAATTTTTATTATTTATTTATTTATTTGCCAGAATTACAATATGCAGTTAAAATCTAAATATACATATAATACATCCTATAGAGATACAATACAGTATCTGTACATATATAGGTCTGGATTTAAAAACACTTGTTAAAACTAATTAATATTTATCTCTAATTAATTTCATTATTTCTTTTTTTATATTAATTTATGTGTTATCATATCATTACTTTATATATATATATATATATATATATATATATATATATATATATATATATATCTATGAAACAAAACAATTGTATCAAGAGATTTTATATAGATCGAAATTACATTTCGATTGGGTGTATGTGTGTCTATATATATATAGTAAAAGTTCCCAAGACCTTTATCTTACATTCAATCGTAACAATCGGAATAACCTTAAAGTAGGTATACATCTTACACCCTCAAATATTATGTTTTTGAATTTTCTCCAATCACTTACATATGCCTATAGGTTATATACCACAAGTATACCTCCCTTTTTCCATTCCATATATGTACTTATAATACACGGAACTTTCGGCAGTGCGCCGCAGTAATTTATACCGAAAAACGCGGGATTCTAAATTTTCCAAAAGTGTATTCCGATATCTATATATATATATATATAGAGAGAGAGAGAGAGAGAGACGGGGGGGGGGGTGGATGGGAAAATGTAATTTTACCAAGTAAATGTGTGCACATACACACACACACACACACACACACACATGGAAAATGTGTAGACGATAAATATTTTTATTTTACACATACACACGGATATACATACGAGTGCGATAAATTTGAAATATTTTTATTTAGAAAGCGAGAGAGAGAGAGAGAGAGAGAGAATTTAAACAAGAATTCGAGAAATATAATAATAAAGAGAACAATAATAAAAAAAGAAATACTGTTAAATGTGACACAATCGTATAAGTATTTTGTGTTAAAATTTTAATTATATGTTTATAATATACTTGTATATGTTTGATATCTAACCAGTCTTACAAAAACAGGTATAACTATATATATGTTTGCCTCTGTCAGAGAGGTCAATGTATATATACTTATTTTGGTTAAATATATAAATATAAATATATTATATTGCTCTTTGATATCTAAATCTATACGAAATAATTAATATTTCTCTTATTAAAACAAAAAGAAACATTATCGAAAAAAATGAAAGAAAATGGTTATATATGTGCATTTTGTATATACAGCTACGAAAATGTTTAATTCACTGGCGAACGATGTAAAGTATTAAATTGTAATAAAAATGTATAATTCAAACTGAGAACTTAAAAATCTTCCTCATCCAGGAAATATATAAGAGCATGGTTTAATTATAATGTATATGGGAGGTACAGACGAACTTGGTGAATTTTACGTCTAATTTTTATAGACATTAATTTTTAAGTTTATGTATTGTATACATATTATATATACATACACAGAAAATGTAATATTTTCCTCTCGTCGATTGTACTTGGACGTATTTTGTGTAACTCTGACGGATCAACTAAATAAAATATAAATACATAAAGTGAGAGAGAAAGAAAATTGACCTTTGACCTAGATATATATTTACAGTACAGTATACATACATATATATACCTATATATATATATCTTATATTTATCATCGAATATTGACTATGCATAATTGACTGATATATGTTTTCAATTTTCTTTTATTATTTGAATATACGCTAATTGCATTTGTTGCTAAAAATTCGCTCGAACAATCTATACGATATTTCGTTTATATTATTTTTTAAGTACACCGGATTTTTCCCATGTGTAACTTTTTAAAAAGAATTCTTTTTTGTACGAATAAGACCGTTCGACTGGAAATAGAAACAACGGGGAAAAAATTGTATATGGCCTTGTTTGAAGTGACGAATCGTGATAGACACCTATATATATATATATATATACTATACAATAGAGTTACTATGTTCTCCCCGAAAAGGACGAAAAAAAAAAATATATATATATATATGTATGTAATCAATCTTAAGAATGCTTGTAAATTTTTGTTTTAACGATATATATGTGTGTATATAGTTCATTCGCTATTGTTCATTCATCGTGTTAATTAAGTAGACTTCTTTATTTTTTCTTCTTGTCATCCAAAAATTTTGCACAATCGCATGTCGTACCTCTCCAGAATTGAATGAATTACTTATATACATTCGTGCGCAAAAGAAAAAGATCTCTCATAATACTGACCACATAAATCATTTAAATTAATCAATCCTGTTACAGATAAAATGTAAAAAAAAATTATTTTAATTTATTAATTAATAGCTCGAGTTATTTACTTAATGAAATCATACCATTAAAATAATATTTTATTAAAATATAAATTGACCCATCGAATTTTTACATTAACCTGCGATATATTTTGTTTTGACGTTTAAATGTTACTTTTAAGTAAAAAATTATAAGAAACTGAAGTTAGCAGTCAGATAGCAGCAACCGTAGATAGATTTATCATTAATTGTATTTAAAAAAATTTCATGGGATTTTCTAAAATTTTATCTTGTGTGTTTACATGTCTTGTTTGTTATTTTGCATCGTTTAAAAGGGATAAATATAAAAAAAAAGGTTTTGTTGAGAAAATTTTCAATAAATATATATATAATTCTTATGATTTTACGTATCCACATTTCTTTTTTGTTTTTAAATAATCGTTTCAATGGTCCTATTATAATCGTTTACCTCTTCGATCCTCGAGAAGCAAATTTAAAAGTGCTAATAATAAAATTAAGAAAACCAGTATTAGACATGTACAAATTCAAATGTCAAATGTACATACGAGATTTCCAAATTTATATATCTTAATATTAGTTTAATATTACATATTTTATATAAATACCGGCCATAATCAGTGCACGGTTTATACCCCTATGTCCTCGTTTCACTCCGCATATATTTTCACTTGTATACATATAGAATCAAAAGAAACGTGTGTATGTATACATACAAACACACACATACATAACTTTCGCACTTTTTGCCTCTGTGCGATTGTGTTGAGGATAAAAAAAAAGTGTATAAACGAGCCAATGGTTATACGCATTTCTCTCTCTTTTCTTACATATATATATATATATATATAAAACAGTGTGTGTTTTGAAACGCGTAACTATAGAGGAGATCGTGGTCCGATAAAAAGGGCCAATAACGCGGTGGCACGCCTTGACTTATACTCGCAATTGAAGGTTATAGGTGTTTGTCTTATGTAATCCGTATACAAGTGAGTGTGTGCGCGAAGGGTGGGAGAAATATAAAAAAGACCGTATATTATATATATGTGTGTGTGTGTGTGTGAGGTGATAAATAATAGGTATCCCACGGTTTCACTTGATACCAAACTTTATTCGCGTTATAGTCGTTCAGTTGTGTGTGCGCGTGCGTGCGTGTATTAATGTGATACCCAATATTTTTAATTATCAATATTACGTATAGAAAAATGTATTTAAACAAATTTTACAATTACTTGTACAATGAATTTCATTGGTATACGTGTGATAATTTTGATTATCAAATATCATTTATGTGTATCACACAAATATGTCTCTATTCACAATGTTACGTATATATACGTCGATATGGCGAAATTGTACGACAGAAATTTTAACATGTTTCGGCGTGTACGTCGCGTACTGATTTCTACAGGGCCTTCACGATCGAGTGTCCATCATTTCCGTAATGCACACGCTATATATGCTGTATATACATATATATATATAGGTACTGATGGCTGCGGTCATTTATTACTATATATATATATGTATGTATGCACCAGTACAACAAGAATTACGCGATGCGATAAAATCGATTTTGTACAAACACGGGTACGGAAAGTCTATTCTGTAATATGATTATTGCATAAAAAATATGATATCATTCTATACATTGACAAAGCACGGAACAATGTTTTATATATATTACATACTTTTTTCGCGAGAAATTGCATTGATCGTTGTAATTTTACAGTTTAAACAAATAAGAAAGTTGAACGAAATTTTCAATAAATAATTATTTCAACAATGTTATGTTAAAATATAACGTTATATGTATAAGATTAAGTTTACGTATATTTATTATCCATATTTAACAATGAAAATTTCTATAATTAATGAAAGAGAACAAAAGAAAAATGTTTTTCTTATAACAACACCGAAATATTTGAATTATAGTTATACCTCGATTAATCATATACGTTTGGGTGCGAAACCCTCGGTACACGTCGCGAAATTTTTCATCATGAGAGGAAACTCGCACAAGGTGCTATTTTCGTCTCTGCTTTCGGTGGGCATACAAATCATCGAAATAGGGAAAATGACCCTATCCAAACCCATAAGCTTTACGAAAGATATATATATATATTTGTAGCTTGTACATATACCTGGATGCACCGTGAAAAATTGCGGGATATTTCAACTCTCCCGCTCTTTTGTGTCACTTTTTCTCTTCTTTCCTTTTTGGTGTTACTTTTTTTCTTAATTTTTAAGGGGGGTGGCGAGTGGTCAAGTTACAGGGTTAATATTTCTGAACGCAAAAGTATAATGGTTGAAATGTATACGGGATTAAAAATTTATACTAGAATTAATATGTTTATTATATGACTAACATGTGTACACATGTAATTAGGGTTAATTTCTAGATAGGATTATACTGTGTGTACACTGAGAAAAATGTTGTAGTAAAAATGACAATATTGTCTAGTAATGAAATTACGTGACTGTCAAAATTAAAAAAAATTACTATAATGTATAGTAAAATTTACTAAAATTATTCTTGTAATTTTTACTACATTTTTTGTAATATTTATCATAAGTTTCGTAAATTTTACTATACAGTATAGTAATTTTTTAAATTTTGATAGTCTGTAATTTCATTGCTTGGCAGTATTGCCATTTATATTACAAATTTTTTCTCAGTGTAAAGGAACTTAACGTTTTAAATAATGCAATATTTTTTTAGTGTGTGAATAGAAAAGTAATTTAAAAAACGATGAAGAAATATGTTTAAACGTTTAAACAAACAAATTTTTAGTCACTCAATAACTCTGTTTGGTAATTTCAAACTAGGAAAACGAGCACTAAATTTAAATTAAATTCCATCGATGGATTAAAAAAAGTTTACTTATAAAAAAGGAAAATTAAACGATTCACTAATTTCAGAGACTTATATTTGTTTCCTTAATTCGCGAGGTGTATTTTAATTAAATAATAAATTATTATTATTTATTTTTTATATTTTAATCGGGTATATAATTCTTTAATTTTTAACTATAATTAGTTTTAACGTATTTTGCCATTATTATTTAGCAGTATATTGAATCGAACAAATAATTAATTCAATTAAGATTGATAATTGATTAAATCAACCCAGACGAGTTTTTGCGCCACAAAGTACACGAGCAACTTTAAGTAAACGATGATAGAAATCGTGACGGATTTTTAGATAACTATTACCTAATTCTATCGAAATTTTTAGCTAAAGATGTCATTAAAATTCGTCTACAAGTAACACTTGTATACAGAAAAATAAACTTTGTTAAATTCGAATATGATAATAAAATATTTTATTTCCACAGGAGTTACGATGTATTTAGATTATCTGATACGTTTGTAATTTTAGACTGGCGAATAAATAATATAAATACAATTTTTATCATATAACTAAATAATTATGTTTTCAACACGTCAATTTTGATATATATATTTGTAGTTTTTGCTCATATTAAAAAGAAGATTAGTACTACTTGTTTGTTAGTAATAATTTTTACCATTTTATTCATATTTCACGTTGAGGATTGTCTAATATTTTAAACAAAAATAGGTAAAATATATAAGCTGATTAGCTGTTTATGCAAGATAACTTTTAGCCAATTACAGATGAAATTTAAAGTAGTTTAGAAAAAGAATAGATAATGTAATTTAAAATAGATATGTAAAAAACAAATTGTATAAAAAAATGTGTATCTATTCGAATTACACCCAATATTAACGTATCTTAAGTGTGAAAAGGTTAATTAATTTTCTAGCAGATAAAAAAAACACGTTAAACGAACGACAACGAATAGTTGCAAATTCCGACTGTTTTACCTGTAAAATTCATTAAAATAAAAAATTTCAATTAAAAGTTTATATTATTATTATTAATGAGTTAATTGTTCGTGGGTAATATAAAATATGTGTAAAATAAGATATTGTTTTTGCAAAAATTTAGAAATATTGGTTAGAAAAATTGACGAAATCGACTTGATTCGTCGAACGATCGGAAATCAGTGTTTGATACCTCGCAAACATCGTAATTAAATTGTCGATTTAAAAATCTGGAAAAATATGGGTATATTGTTTAAAACATACCTAAGAGCGTTTTTTCAACAATTTATTCATTTGCTTATAAAAAACAGTAAAAACAACCAATCTCCGAGTCTGACATATTCACTTCTGTATTTAGTGTTCACATCCCGCCGTTAAGTTCAATATTCTCAAAATATTAAATATTGATTAATTAATCAATTATACAAAAATATTTATTCATTCGATTGGTGAGACTTTTTTTTCTAAAACTAATTCTTTTGTTTATAAAAAAATATAACAAACGACCTTTCTGACTCCTCCGAGATCCCGTTAAGAATTCCACAAGTAAAAAATAACCCCCTTAAAAAAATGTTTCACTTCGCACACTCATTTATTGTTCAACAAAAAATAAAACAATAACGTTTCGTTCGAAAGCGTACGGTAGCAACATCACGTACTTTATACACATCACTCGCGATTCTATTTTTAGTAAAGGTTGAAAACCGAGAGTGCGCGCACAGTGTAATGCACACATGAGAGAGGGAAGCTGCGTGTATATATATATATATATATGGCTAACGTTCCCATAGAAACGACGAACGAACGGTTGGGCGAGAGAGGACCCTTGTAAATTTATTAGTTGGCTATTACTATATAACTCGCGGGCGAGATATTTCAGACAAAAGGTTGGATTTGGGATATGATTTTGAGAAGGCTCGGGGTTAATAATTTTTTAATTATTCCTCCTCAGGTTTCGCGTGGGCTCCTTCAATGTTTAAACGATCAACCTGTGTGTGTGTGTGTCGTTATATACCCGAACTTTTGATATAATCGATTCGAAGGGAAGTTTGAGAAAGTTGATTTTAATCGGAGAGGACATTACGAAACTATATATATAACTGAATTATATATCTTTTGTCACACCGATGTCACTGTCAAATTATGTAGGTTCGGAAACCCTAAAATAGTGTGGAACGAGAGATCTGACAATAAATTTTATACGTATAATTGCTTACGGGAGCAAATTTTTCGATTTAAATTACGTATTAATAATTACTAAGTAGCGTAATGACAATTATGACCATTTCAGTTTGAGATAAAATGTTCATCCTCAAAAAACAGTACTGTTTATAAATTAACTTTTCAAAGAGATACGTTTAAATTAAGGGCACGTAAGACATTGTACATTATTTTTCATTAATTTATTTTTTTAATTACTTTGCGTAATATCGATTTCAGATCAATTTTAAAGTACTTTTTGGAAGATATTTCATTAAGACTGGTTTTAAACTTATTTAAGAGATAATTAAAATAACTTTAGTGTATTCAAAATATAACTTGAGTCGGTATTGCAGAAATTAAAAGTATTCTTTGTATACTCCATGAAAAAGTTTATTTTTCATCTGTTGATCATACAAATTATGAATTATATTATATTATTAATTGAGTATATTCTTTTTATACAGTATTTTTGTTATTTTATTATTTGATCCAAAGAAATATATATATTTATAAATAAATAATATAATGATTGATTTTTCTTTTTCTTTTCCCTTTAATTTCCTTAAATTTAATTTTATTGAATTATATAGAAATGGTGATGATGATTATTTAGGTTAAGATTTTTTTTTAAGTTTATATTTTGATTTAACCAGTGTCACAAACACAGATAACCATGTTTACCTATGAGAGTCAATGTACACTTTTTTGGTTAAATAAATAATTAAATATACGTTTTTGAAGTAGCAATTAAGCGCCCTTGATATTATTTAAATTGATCGGTCTTACAATGATCTCCAAAAAGTATCCTGATATTTAAAAAATGTTTTCTCTGAAAATTGATTAACATGTCTAGATTAAAGAGGTCTAATATTCTTTACTGCGGGAAATTCAGGTCAGGTATATAAAATTAAACTAAAACATCTGTGGGAAAATTTTTTTGGATGATTTTTTCGAAGTAAGAAAATGGGATTTATATAGAGAGATTTTTTAAGAAAAATGAAACTATATCGATAATTAAAAATTACTATATATCGTTAATTAGTCGTATTATAAAAATATTTCTATATTATATATTAAGTTTACAAACTACAACCTTTTAATATCAATCGTAAATGTTTAAAATATCCTTGCTTGATTCGAATATATATAGAAAAATATTTCGTGCACAAGATTAATATTCCAGAATCAGGTACATACGTATATATATATGTAACAGGGACGTCGGGTCGACGACGCTCGTCGTCGTCTCCCGGCAACAAGGAGTTCGCTTCGCTTGTCACCTTGAAAACTCGACGGGATTTCGAAAGTGCAGCAAACGGCTTCGCATTATATACAAGCGCCGGCCTCTTTTCCCGTTACGCGTCTCGCGCCGGCAGGTAGTAACGAGGCGAAAATCCCTATATATATATATATATACATTACACACGCACACACATAGACATCTATATCTTTCTTTCACTCTTTCAATTGGGTATGTATACATGCAGAATCGAATATCTCACCGAGGGCTATGCTTCTATATACACTACACCGCATTGGTAAATGGGATTGCATCGAGAGAAGTTTTTGGCTACTTTCCTTTTTGGCAAAGAAAAAAAATTATGATAGACGGTGCTCGGGAAATGGGTTCGATGATTCCAATGGGAAATTCCGAGAGAATTTTTTTTTTTTTTTGGCCGATCGTATTTTTGAGGATGTTATCACCGTTGTTGAGTCGATGCCAATGCAATTCAGTGTATGTTTCTTTTATTCTGTTGCTTATTTATTTTTTTCGTTCCTTCCTTTCGTTTTCGATCGATTCGTGTAAATATTAAAATTGTTGCGTGTAAAATTAATTTATTATCGATGTACGATCGTAATTAAGGATAGATCGAAATGGAAATATTATTCGTAACGGTTAATAAAAATTTTACTTTGACGCGTTGTACTGCAATGTCGTTCGGAATTAATCTTTGCAGAAATATTCGATTTAAATAAAAATATGTATATGCAAATTGTAAAAAATATTTTAAACAAAATTAACTTATATTTTTTATGAATATTCATTATTCAATTCGGTTAATTATCGTCTACTATTATTAAACACAAATAAATGTAACGTATACTAATTTAAATCTATATATGTAAAAAATGCTTACTTCATTATTATATATTAGTTTCTATATTATATTAAGTTTACAAACTACAACCTTTTAATATCAATCGTAAATGTTTAAAATATCCTTGCTTGATTCGAATATATATAGAAAAATATTTCGTGCACAAGATTAATATTCCAGAATCAGGTACATACGTATATATATATATATATATATATATATATTTATATAACTTGGAATTATTATATGTAGAAAAAAAAAACAAATTTAGAAACCTAATGGAATGTCGGACCCAAATTGCAGGAATCTGCACCTTTAAACCCAAAAATTATATCTAAAATATTGAATTAAAAATTTGAAGAAAATTCATATGAATAGCTTAAAACATAAGGAAGGGTTTGCCGTTTTTTTAAGAGAAAGTCATTGTAAAATAATAATTGAGTAAACAATTTTTGGTCTTTAATTATAAGTCAAAAAAAGGCATAAACGTTCAACCTAAACATCATCAAAGTATGGATTTAAATATCTGGAAAAATTAGGGTATATTATTCAAATCATGCCTATGGCTTGACGTTCAGGGTTCTTTTTTTAAAATTGTTTTATTTTTTTATAAAAAGAAAAGAAATTTCCATTTTCTGAGGCAACATTCGCTTAAAACCGACCTGTATATGTATATAATACGCCAGAGAAAGAAAAAATGTGTAAACGTAACCCGCATAACTCCCAAACACAATATCTTATATATATATGTATGTATGTATGTATACTTTCTATAAAAAAATGTTTTCTATGCAAATATTCAATTAAATATTATAATTCAATTTCCGCGAGTCGCGGATTATATATTTATACTTGAGATCGGAAACTGTAACGGCACCTTAGGGTAATAAAAGTGTCTACTATAAAGCCGCCTTTATAGTCACGGAATTTCTTTTCGAACAATAGGCCGACATTTTTATTATAAGGATATTTTACGATGGATAAAAAAAAAGAAGTAGAAGAAGGCTACTACTACTACCACCCTTATGAAATGAAAAAATATCGATAACCTATAACCCTCATCTTTTTCGTTTTTTTTTTACCGATTAAAAAGATAATTATCATACCGACGTTGGACAGAAAAATAAGAAAAAATTTTTACGTACATGTATATCGCCAGGATCTTCGCTTTATGCTCTCTTAGTTCAGGAAATATATATGCGCATCCGCTAGAAAATTTTTCACGCAGCACCTGTTGAATAACGTCTGACTGATTGACTTGACTATTTTTTTTTTTTTATTTCGATTTTTCAAATTGTTGGCAAGAACCGGCAATCGGTCTTTGTTGCGAATTTTTTTCGATAAACGTTGTGGAATCCAAGATGTTTCGTCGATGAGGTTTTTGCATAAAAGTGCACGATGTTATTATGATCATGTGTGGTATGAGCAATTTTTTCACTGAAAATGTTATTATTTTTTATTTTCATTCTATAAGGGGATATCGAATTCGTTATATTACCATCCGAGTCATTTACCGATCAAAAGCTTTGTTTTTACAATAATTAATATTTTACATTACACACGCACACACATAGACATCTATATCTTTCTTTCACTCTTTCAATTGGGTATGTATACATGCAGAATCGAATATCTCACCGAGGGCTATGCTTCTATTACACTACACCGCATTGGTAAATGGGATTGCATCGAGAGAAGTTTTTGGCTACTTTCCTTTTTGGCAAAGAAAAAAAATTATGATAGACGGTGCTCGGGAAATGGGTTCGATGATTCCAATGGGAAATTCCGAGAGAATTTTTTTTTTTTTTTTTTTTTTTTTTTTTTTTTTTTTTTTTTTTTTTTTTTTTTTTTTTTTTTTTTTTTTTTTTTTTTTTTTTTTTTTTTTTTTTTTTTTTTTTTTTTTTTTTTTTTTTTTTTTTTTTTTTTTTTTTTTTTTTTTTTTTTTTTTTTTTTTTTTTTTTTTTTTTTTTTTTTTTTTTTTTTTTTTGGCCGATCGTATTTTTGAGGATGTTATCACCGTTGTTGAGTCGATGCCAATGCAATTCAGTGTATGTTTTTTTATTCTGTTGCTTATTTATTTTTTTCGTTCCTTCCTTTCGTTTTCGATCGATTCGTGTAAATATTAAAATTGTTGCGTGTAAAATTAATTTATTATCGATGTACGATCGTAATTAAGGATAGATCGAAATGCAAATATTATTCGTATCGGTTAATAAAAATTTTACTTTGACGCGTTGTACTGCAATGTCGTTCGGAATTAATCTTTGCAGAAATATTCGATTTAAATAAAAAATATGTATATGCAAATTGTAAAAAATATTTTAAACAAAATTAACTTATATTTTTTATGAATATTCATTATTCAATTCGGTTAATTATCGTCTACTATTATTAAACACAAATAAATGTAACGTATACTAATTTAAATCTATATATGTAAAAAATGCTTACTTCATTATTATTATATTAGTTTCTATGTTATATTCTATACGTTGACGTTACCACGTTTTTATAACAATACATTTAGTTATATCCTATAATATTTGGATATAACGAAAAATAAAAATTACGCACACATTTTTTTTATTTTCTGCTCTCTCAAAAAGATACTCCCAAAATGTCGACGCATTACACAAATAACTTGTTATTCCGACTGTCTTAAATATTTCACACTGCACTACGTGTAAAACGCATACACCTCTACACATTATGCTCTTCTCCTCCGACCTGAATTTAAGAAATATTATTTTCTCTAAAAATATAACATTTCACATAGTATTACTGTATAGGAGAGCTCTAACAAACCGATATAGGTGCGCTCGGCTAAATGTGAAAAAATGCACACACGTACAGGTAAATAAAATCTTGTTCAAATATAAAAAGAAATATGAAAACTGTAAATATCTTGGTTTTGTTTACGATTGCAGTGCAAAAAATAATAAAAATTAGTTAATTTACAAATGTAAATTATCTAAAATTACAGTTTCAGTGCTTTGTTGTAGTACTATATAAAAAATTTAAAAATAAACTATGTTATGTAAAAAAGAAGCTGAAAATATAAATATAAGAAAAATGTTATAGTTCGTATATTATTGTACAATCAACCATCGAAATATCTTTGAAAACCCTAAAATTAAATAAATAGCATTAAATTAAAACAAAAAATAAAAATATATTGAAAATATAGTTAATTTTTGTATTATTGTCAGATGCATGCGAAAAAAATTAATGATGATTTACCGTGTATCATTATCATTATACAATATAAAAGCTGTTTATCTTTGATATCAACGTGTCCTTGAGACTTTGAAAAAATATTGATTTATTATCTGAATCAAGTTCTAAATCTTAATTAATACTTTAGGTATAAGTTTACAAACATTTTTAAATTTTTGCATTAATTAAAATATTCTTTAGAAATATATGTAGTGGAGCTTTTTTGCTTTAACAATAAAATTTGAAGCATCCTTAGTATACATTTAATTTTGTCATTAATTGGAATTTGTTGATCATATTATGACGGCTATTTCTCTCTCAAAATACGTTACATGTATGGTTAGATTTTTACCAGGGAAGATTGAATTTTTTATTACAAACTAAATTTATGATGTATCATTAACGCAATATAGACTATTAAAAATAATAAAAATATATTGAAAATATAGTTAATTTTTGTATTATTGTCAGATGCATGCGAAAAAAATTAATGATGATTTACCGTGTATCATTATCATTATACAATATAAAAGCTGTTTATCTTTGATATCAACGTGTCCTTGAGACTTTGAAAAAATATTGATTTATTATCTGAATCAAGTTCTAAATCTTAATTAATACTTTAGGTATAAGTTTACAAACATTTTATAAATTTTTGCATTAATTAAAATATTCTTTAGAATATATGTAGTGGAGCTTTTTTGCTTTAACAATAAAATTTGAAGCATCCTTAGTATACATTTAATTTTGTCATTAATTGGAATTTGTTGATCATATTATGACGGCTATTTCTCTCTCAAAATACATTACATGTATGGTCAGATTTTTACCAGGGAAGATTGAATTTTTTTTACAAACTAAATTTATGATGTATCATTAACGCAATATAGACTATTAAAAATAATAAAAATATATTGAAAATATAGTTAATTTTTGTATTATTGTCAGATGCATGCGAAAAAAATTAATGATGATTTACCGTGTATCATTATCATTATACAATATAAAAGCTGTTTATCTTTGATATCAACGTGTCCTTGAGACTTTGAAAAAATATTGATTTATTATCTGAATCAAGTTCTAAATCTTAATTAATACTTTAGGTATAAGTTTACAAACATTTTATAAATTTTTGCATTAATTAAAATATTCTTTAGAAATATATGTAGTGGAGCTTTTTTGCTTTAACAATAAAATTTGAAGCATCCTTAGTATACATTTAATTTTGTCATTAATTGGAATTTGTTGATCATATTATGACGGCTATTTCTCTCTCAAAATACGTTACATGTATGGTTAGATTTTTACCAGGGAAGATTGAATTTTTTATTACAAACTATTTTACATTACAAATGTAAATTATCTAAAATTACAGTTTCAGTGCTTTGTCGTAGTACTATATAAAAAATTTAAAAATAAACTATGTTATGTAAAAAAGAAGCTGAAAATATAAATATTCCCTCACCTATAATAAAGAAAAATGTTATAGTTCGTATATTATTGTACAATCAACCATCAAATATCTTTGAAAACCCTAAAATTAAATAAATAACATTAAATTAAAACAAAAAATAAAATATAAAATTTAAGCTTACAAAATGAACTAAAAAGTTTAATAAAAACACAATTTTATCGTTTAATAAAACATAATTCTAATTTTCGTCCAACAAAATCAATGTAAGACTTCTTCCTTAAAATACTACTTTTTTGTAACTGCTATACATTTACATGATAGAAATTAAAAAAAAATTAATGTTAAACAAAATATGCAATATATATATATATAATATATATATATATGTATTTTCTACCAATTACATTTTTAATGTTAAAAAAAGAGTTAAACCTGTACCACGTATTTATACATCAGAATTTCTACTAAGGAAGATTTAAGTAATTTTAAATTATATTATATATTATTATATTTTACATTTCTCTAGCCGGTTCTACGTATAGTAATTTGCATATACGCCACTGTAGAATATACCTATGTAAATTCCGATTTAAATATAAAAAAAGAAGAAATAGAAAACGACCATTACAACAAATGATCATTCTTCTAATCACCAAAGTTCGGTTTCACCCATGATGATAATAATATAATTTTAGCCAACTTTCTCTCACGATAAATATATGTATATATACACACGGAGAAAAAATTTTCTGTAGTTTTTTTTTTCAAATGTGCAGGAAAAATGACTAAACTAGTAAACGTAAACGGGGGAAGCCTCAGGATATAAGAAAAATTACTGTAGACTATGGTTAATTTAAAATCTAGCATTGAATACTGAAATTCGTCTATTAAATTTTCGTGAATATGTATTTTTTTTAACATTTTAAGTAGCGAAAATTTATGGAAAGGGAAAAATTTTTTTAGATCGTTGATTCACTTTTGTTTTTGCATACACTTATTAATATTGCCGCACGTTTTTGGACATATATCTTGATGAATTTATTGTATAGATTGTAATATCGTTGTGAGACGATTTGTTGGTTTGCTTGACTTCTCGATGACGGACCAAACTTAGAATTTGACCATTTGATAGTTGCACCGCAGTCGTGGTCGCCACCTATATCGTGCAGATGGTACTCGATCAACTCGATTGAACGTAACGAAAACTCGTTCCTCTAGGAATGATTTTTTACTATACTGTATAGTAAAATTTATGTAAATTTTGTAAATAATAGATTGTATAAATTGCAAAAATTTGTGATGTTAATTTTTACTATAAAATTATTATAAAGTTTACGTATATAACGCTGACTACAAAAAGTATAGGAGAAAAATCTACAAAATATTGAGTTTGATCCCGAATTCCTTTACGGTGTAGTCAAATTTACTAAAATATAATATAATTGTTCGTGTCGCATTGAAAAAATATGTAAATTCAAAACGGTCGTTTTTTTCTCGTCGTAATTATACTTTTGTCGTTTGAAATAATTTCCGTCTAATTCGTATACACCGATCTCGGCCACGAATCGTAAACGAAAACCATATTAAAACACTGGTACAGGGTAATTGTTTCGATTAGGCGTCACTGTCCCAATTTTACGAGGGCTCGACGAAATCTAGCGCAACGCCCAATTAGAACGGTTAGACAAATTATTCGAAGGAAATTGTGTACAATAAATATTAATTCAATGACGATGACGTAACACGTATATATATATATATATATATATATATATTTATATAACTTGGAATTATTATATGTAGAAAAAAAAAACAAATTTAGAAACCTAATGGAATGTCGGACCCAAATTGCAGGAATCTGCACCTTTAAACCCAAAAATTATATCTAAAATATTGAATTAAAAATTTGAAGAAAATTCATATGAATAGCTTAAAACATAAGGAAGGGTTTGCCGTTTTTTTAAGAGAAAGTCATTGTAAAATAATAATTGAGTAAACAATTTTTGGTCTTTAATTATAAGTCAAAAAAAGGCATAAAACGTTTCAACCTAAACATCATCAAAGTATGGATTTAAATATCTGGAAAAATTAGGGTATATTATTCAAATCATGCCTAATGGCTTGACGTTCAGGGTTCTTTTTTTAAAATTGTTTTATTTTTTTATAAAAAAAGAAAAGAAATTTCCATTTTCTGAGGCAACATTCGCTTAAAACCGACCCGTATATATGTATATAATACGCCAGAGAAAGAAAAAAATGTGTAAACGTAACCCGCATAACTCCCAAACACAATATCTTATATATATATATGTATGTATGTATGTATACTTTCTATAAAAAAATGTTTTCTATGCAAATATTCAATTAAATATTATAATTCAATTTCCGCGAGTCGCGGATTATATATTTATACTTGAGATCGGAAACTGTAACGGCACCTTAGGGTAATAAAAGTGTCTACTATAAAGCCGCCTTTATAGTCACGGAATTTCTTTTCGAACAATAGGCCGACATTTTTATTATAAGGATATTTTACGATGGATAAAAAAAAAAGAAGTAGAAGAAGGCTACTACTACTACCACCCTTATGAAATGAAAAAATATCGATAACCTATAACCCTCATCTTTTTCGTTTTTTTTTTTACCGATTAAAAAGATAATTATCATACCGACGTTGGACAGAAAAAATAAGAAAAAATTTTTACGTACATGTATATCGCCAGGGATCTTCGCTTTTATGCTCTCTTAGTTCAGGAAATATATATGCGCATCCCGCTAGAAAATTTTTCACGCAGCACCTGTTGAATACGTCTGACTGATTGACTTGACTATTTTCTTTTTTTTTATTTCGATTTTCAAATTGTTGGCAAGAACCGGCAATCGGTCTTTGTTGCGAATTTTTTCGATAAACGTTGTGGAATCCAAGATGTTTCGTCGATGAGGTTTTTGCATAAAAAGTGCACGATGTTAATTATGATCATGTGTGGTATGAGCAATTTTTTCACTGAAAATGTTATTATTTTTTATTTTCATTCTATAAGGGGATATCGAATTCGTTATATTACCATCCGAGTCATTTACCGATCAAAAAGCTTTGTTTTTACAATAATTAATATTTTACATTAAAATTTCTGCAGAAGGCAAAAGATCATTGCACTTTGTAATACAATTATCTAAAAGAAAAGTATATAAAAAAATGAATGTCCGAATTTTCAAGGTGATTGGTGCAACAGTTGGTGAGAGAATAATCGATGTAAAAATTTTTAACATTAGTACACCGATTTACTACAATATTTAAGACAATTAATTTCATATGAACAACTGTACGAATCACCTTGAAAATTCGGACAATCATAGATGATTCTATTACAATAAGGGCCATGTTCTCATTATTTCACATAAATTTTAATTAATGTATGTAAAAATAATACATCTCAGTCGATAAATTACTCGGATGGTTACATAACGAGATTTGTAAATTGCTTAGAATAAAATTCTGGCTCGATGTACCGGTTGCCACACTTTTTAAAAAGAAATGTTCTAAAATAGTTTTAAATGTTTTGATTATATATATAGTAATGCCAGTATGATCAATATTCTTAAATAAAACACGTCCTCGAAGTCTACTGGTCAGGTTGGATAATTACTGTTAATAGTTAATTAATTTTAATTTAATAATTACTGCTAGTATTATAAAAATCGTCATCTGATTATCAATTTTTATAGAAAATAATTCTGGACAAAATTATGTACATGTAAATGATAACGTTAGTATTTTAAGGACATTATTTTAGTAATTTCTGATTAAGCTTTTCTGTCTGCGTGTATAATTTAGGTTTTTCTAATAAAGAAGAAAACGGAGGATAGGCATAATCCGCAACTTAGTTGTTTCTAAAATTGCCCAATTTAGACAAGGAAATATTTATCAATACTTCAATGACTTGCACGATTTGAATGGAAGTTTAAAGCTTTAAAAATCTTCCAGGTCAATTTAATCCAAATTTTAGATCTATTTATTTTCTTGCGAAATTTTAAGGTTACTGTAACATTGCGCTTTACATCCTTACACGCTATCTAAATGGCCTCCGAAGACACTTGAAATTATCGCGAACATGTTCTAATTTAAAAATTTTAAAAATACAACAAGTCCAGTAATCGATGATCAAAAAACCGTTTTACCCATAATCTTAAAATATTTTAAGATTTGAGAAAATTCCACTTTTAGATCCTGCACACAGTACGCGAAAAAAAAAACAAATTTAGAAACCTAATGGAATGTCGGACCCAAATTGCAGGAATCTGCACCTTTAAACCCAAAAATTATATCTAAAATATTGAATTAAAAATTTGAAGAAAATTCATATGAATAGCTTAAAACATAAGGAAGGGTTTGCCGTTTTTTAAGAGAAAGTCATTGTAAAATAATAATTGAGTAAACAATTTTTGGTCTTTAATTATAAGTCAAAAAAAGGCATAACGTTCAACTAAACCTCATCACAGTATGGATTTAAATATTCGGAAAATTAGGGTATATTATTCAAATCATGCCTATGGCTTGACGTTCAGGGTTCTTTTTTTTAAAATTGGTTATATTTTTTTATAAAAAGAAAGAAATTTCCATTTCTGAGGACAACTTCGCGTAAAGCGACCGTATATATGTAGATAATACGCCAGAGAAAGAAAAAAATGTGTAAACGTAAACCCGCTAACTCCCAAACACATATCTTATATATACTATATGTATGTATGTATGTATACCTTTCTATAAAAAAATGTTTTCTATGCAAATATTCAATTAATATTATTAATTCAATTTCCGCGAGTCGCGGATTTATATTTATACTTGAGATCGGAAACTGTAACGGCACCTTAGGGTAATAAAAGTGTCTACTATAAAGCCGCCTTTATAGTCACGGAATTTCTTTCGAACAATAGCCGACAGTTTTTATTATAAGGATATTTTACGATGGATAAAAAAAAAAGAAGTAGAAGAAGGCTACTACTACTACCACCCTTATGAAATGAAAAAATATCGATAACCTATAACCCTCATCTTTTTCGTTTTTTTTTTTACCGATTAAAAAGATAATTATCATACCGACGTTGGACAGAAAAATAAGAAAAAATTTTTACGTACATGTATATCGCCAGGATCTTCGCTTTATGCTCTCTTAGTTCAGGAAATATATATGCGCATCCGCTAGAAAATTTTTCACGCAGCACCTGTTGAATAACGTCTGACTGATTGACTTGACTATTTTTCTTTTTTTTTATTTCGATTTTTCAAATTGTTGGCAAGAACCGGCAATCGGTCTTTGTTGCGAATTTTTTTCGATAAACGTTGTGGAATCCAAGATGTTTCGTCGATGAGGTTTTTGCATAAAAAGTGCACGATGTTAATTATGATCATGTGTGGTATGAGCAATTTTTTCACTGAAAATGTTATTATTTTTATTTTCATTCTATAAGGGGATATCGAATTCGTTATATTACCATCCGAGTCATTTACCGATCAAAAAGCTTTGTTTTTACAATAATTAATATTTTACATTAAAATTTCTGCAGAAGGCAAAAGATCATTGCTCTTTGTAATACAATTATGTAAAAGATGTATATAAAAAAAATGAATGTCCGAATTTCAAGGCGATTGGTGCAACAGTTGGTGAGAGAATAATCGATGTAAAAATTTTAACATTAGTACACGATTTACTACAATATTTAGACAATTAATTTCATATGAACAACTGTACGAATCACCTTGAAATCAGACAATCATAGATGATTCTATTACAATAAGGGCCATGTTCTCATTATTTCACAAAAATTTTAATTAATGTATGTAAAAATAATACATCTCAGTCGATAAATTACTCGGATGGTTACATAACAAGATTTGTAAATTGCTTAGAATAAAATTCTGGCTCGATGTACCGGTTGCCACACTTTTTAAAAAGAAATGTTCTAAAATAGTTTTAAATGTTTTGATTATATATATAGTAATGCCAGTATGATCAATATTCTTAAATAAAACACGTCCTCGAAGTCTACTGGCAGGTTGGATAATTACTGTTTAATTAGTTAATTTAATTTTAATTTAATAATTACTGCAGTATTATAAAAATTCGTCATCTGATTATCAATTTTTATATATAATAATTCTGGACAAAAATTATGTACATGTAAATGATAACGTTAGGATTTTAAGGACATTATTTTAGTAATTTCTGATTAAGCTTTTCTGTCTGCGTGTATAAATTTAGGTTTTTCTAATAAAGAAGAAAACGGAGGATTAGGCATAACCCGCAACTTAGTTGTTTCTAAAATTGCCCAATTTATACAAGGAAATATTTATCAATAATTAATGAATTTCACGATTTGAATGGAAGTTTAAGCTTTTAAAATGCTCTGTCTTCCAGGTCAAATTTAATCCAAATTTTAGATCTATTTATTTTCTTGCGATAATTTTAAGGTTACTGTAACATTTGCGCTTTACATCCTTACACGCTATCTAAATGGCCTCCGAAGACACTTGAAATTATCGCGAACATGTTCTAATTTAAAAATTTTAAAAATACAACAAGTCCAGTAATCGATGATCAAAAAACCGTTTTACCCATAATCTTAAAATATTTTAAGATTTGAGAAAATTCCACTTTTAGATCCTGCACACAGTACGCGAAAAAAAAAACAAAATAAATTAAACGTTTTCCATGAAAATAATACTGCAACTTTATCCGATGATCAAACTTGAAGTATCTAAAAGAGAAATACGAGGGAAAGAAAAAATATTTTCACACCCCTCAATTAAGTAATCTTACACTGCGTAAATCAAGGTTGATACTGTAACCAATACACACACATGCAGCTCTCTATCCAATGTTATCTCTCACACGTACATACATAACTGTACATCAAACCTCGCGCTCGCGGAGAGCACCTCTCTGGTTTTTGGAGCGTGCAGAATCCTCTAATAAACCGTGACGGAACAATCACGCGTCGTCTCTCTCTCTTTTTTTTTCTTTTTGTCGGTTTCGATTGATTTACAAGACTTTCTAAACGCAAATAAGCTCTGATGTGTGCGTGTGTTATACACGCGCTTTAATACACATCCGGAATACTCGGTGCAAAAAAAAATTTTTTTTTTACAAGCTTCTCCGACGTGCGTAAAATCTCGCGAGTTCGGTGGCCTTTTTATATATATATATATATAGACGCAGTCAGGTTTGCGGGGTAAGGTTTTTATTGTTTCGCGGGTCGTTCTCCAAGACTGAGAGATATTGCACTTTGGCGTACGTCTGTATTACGAAGTTCAAAACAACCGGCGCGTAAAAGTTTTATTATAAAGTTACAAAGTTGCGGGAGATGAACTTGGGTGCGCCCCTGCGCGCTGTGGTAATCAAAAGCGTTCGTCAACTATTTAAAAAAAAATGATTAATTTCCAGTGTATGGTGGTTAATTTTCGCACGTTCTATTTTAACTATTTTTTTTCTCTCTCGATACGTATTAAATCGTAATTTTTTTTTTAATCTCGCGTAATTCTATACATAAAAATATATATATGTATGTATGTATCCATAACGGTGTATGGGGATTTTTAAACGAATTCAATTACAGTTAGAGAAGACTGAATAATGGATGTACGTATCACTTGTACAACTTGATTAAAATCCAGTGTAACATGGTAATTTACTTATTAAACATTTTTCTCTCTCTTTATCTATCCCTTCTCTTTTTTCCTAAGTTTATACCGCGGGTATGTGTCGCGTTGGTACTTTGTTGGAATATGTGGAATTATGTATATCGGGAAAACATTATTTTTCCAATATAAAAAATTAAGCTGTATACGATGTATAGAACGTGTGTAGATGATAAAGTGCAGGTATTATGTGTGGGGGGAAAACCCTTATAGCATAAAAATTAGAGTGGGTATTTTTATCTGTGCAACGCAACTTCGATGATAATTAAAAGAATCATATCTTATACTGTTCACCTTTTGTCAAAATTTTCAAAATTATAAAAAAATACAAGTCGTACGAGAAAATTTAAGCATGTAAAATTGGCCAAAATTGTTTGGTTTGAATCATTCGGCTTATATACTTGTGCGATGAAAAAGTTTGGAAATAAATTGATGTATTATTCAAAGCAAACACAAAAGTATATTTTTTTATCTATTCTGAAAAAAATGTTATCTGATACCGTTTGATCGAACGGGCATTTATTTGCAAGCTACAATTTGAAATTAATGGAAAATTCCAAATGGCGAAAAATATTTTATTAATAGATTTGTATAAAAATTATAAAACAAAAAAAATTTCATTTTAATTTTCACTTTTTACACGAAATCGTAGGCAAAAGTTACGAACTAATCAGTTTGTAACGTATATCTAAAAGCTCTAAAATAACATTTTGAGTCGTATTTTTTCCCGAATGTATTTCTTATTCTTAACATATAGGAATCAATTTTTAGTTCGGCCGAAAGCAAAAATAAATAAAAATTACCCAAATGTCAATGGTATGTAATCCTGGTCATCTCGTCGTGTCATTATACGAAGAGTAACCTAAAAGTTCGGATGGAAATTAAGAAGTAATAATTGTATTGCATATCCACAACGTTTGTCAAAGCTATTTATACAAACTAAAGTATAGTTTTGAGTTATATATATATTATATATATCGCTTATTTCTGTATAGCCGGATCAAATTCAGCTCTGCAAGTAGATAAAAAAAAATTAACAAAAAAAAAATCTAAAAATAAAATAAAGAGAATCCGGATGTTTACCAAAAGGCAAAAAAAAAAAATTATCCGCGAAATTCAAGCTGAAATCTATATAGATTGACGTAATCCGAGTCGAAAATATTGTGAGCCTATATAATATACAATACCTTCATCAAGTCAATCACGAATACTTCGTACCGATTGGCCAATCATTTTGAGCTTCCTCGTTTGTATCTATCTCTCTCTTTTGGTCTCGCGGCGGCGCGCAAAGCTGCACGCACGCGATCCTCGGTCGCGAAAATCAATTTCGCGCGAGTGCGTCCGCGGCGTTTAGCGCCTGCGTGAGCCACCGTTGCTAACCGCGAGTTCGGTAGGAAGATTCTATCCCACTCTTTTTTTTTCTTTTTTCTGTATACAACTACGTTTTCATTTTATTACGATAATTTAAAAAATTTTCATACGATTAATAGTATATGTCTGTAATTTACCTTTTTTTTTGTTTTATTTATAAACTTAGATTTTTTAATTATACATTTTTTTTTATTTTAATGTCGCTCTTTTTATGCTCCCAAAACAGTGCTAATCAGCGATACATTTTATTTTAAATAATTATGTATATATACCTATCAAATAATTTTTGATACAGTCAATGATGCGAATTTAATATTTGCTAATCGATTCAACTTATTTAAAGACAATGTGAGATGTGTAATGGATAAGACTACTAAACAACGAGCGTTTTTTAATAATGTCTTGAAGGAACTTGAGGAAAGGAAAAAGAACGGAGAACAAAATTTAGTTATTAGATATACAAATGGTGTACCAAAAATTGCTGTAAGAGTTAATTCAGCTTCAAAAAACTTAAGCCTAGTGGTAATGGAGTCACAAAGTCAGAATTAACCATTTATTATCAAAACGTAAGGAGTTTGAAGAATAAATTGTTGGACTTTTTAAATTCTATTTACTCTTCTTCAGTATTCTATGATATTATAGGCATTAGTGAAACATGGTTCGATGACTCGGTGACCGAAAATGAAGTGAATGTAAAGGGATACAAGAAGTTTAGGATGATAGAAACTTAAAAGATACTGGTAAGTCACGTGGTGGAGGTTTGATGCTTCTCGTTAAGGATGACCTGAAGTGTACAATTGGTCCATGTAGTAATTCACAATGTGAATTTATATTTGTCATGTTGGAATACGAAAGCAAAAAATTGATGATTATTGGACTGGTTTATTTGCCTCCAGTCTCCTCCATCAATAATGAAGATTTCTTACTGGGTTTGAGGAAATTTGTTTCGGCTCTTGAGGATTTATATATTAAGTATCCAGTGGCTAACATAACTGTTTTTGGAGATTTCAATCTGCCTGGATTTTCTTGGTCATATAACGAAGATTGTATTTCTGCAACGGGTTTCCATCCTAACCGTGTGATCAGGGAAGCTGTTATACTACTATCGGAAGGTCTAATAGAGTGTTATTGAAAAAAGTGTTTTTTTTACCGAGTGCAGCTGGAAATAACTTGGACTTGATTTTTACAGACTGTATGCATTTTGAATGTAAGGAATGTGTGGACCCCTTAGTTTGTATTGATATGTATCATTTGGCGTATGAGTGTACAGTATTCTGTGATCCTTTTTGGAGTGGAAGTAGACCCGAAATAATATTTGATTTTAAAAAAGCAGATTTTGTTAAGTGTTGCACTGAGTTAAGTTTAATAAATTGGATCGATTATTTTCAAAGTGTAATGATGTTGATAGTTGGTTAGATAAATTTTATGAAATTCTTTATGAAATTATAAGTTGTAATGTTCCATTTACTCAGTGCTTCACCTCGAAGTTTCCAAAATGGTTTACTGCTGAAATAAGAAAATCGATAAGGGTAAAAAAGGTTTTACATAAAGATTACAAATTAACGAGGTCTGATGTTGCTTATAATAAATTTCGTGCACAGAGGTCATTTTGTAAAATGTTGATAAATAGAGAATATAAAAAATATGTTACCTCTCAAGAAGAAAATATTTTATGTGATCCGAAAAGGTTTGGACATTTGCTAATAATAATAATGGGAACTGTGTTATACCAGATTCTGTATTTTGAATGATACGAAGGTGAATGATGGACAGGATGTAGTGGATTTATTTGCTCATCATTTCGAATCTGTTTATAATAAGCATACGTTAGACCTTGGCTCTATTAACTATGGGTCATCGCTATTTTTGAATAGTTTAGAGATAGCAGAAAATGATATTTTGTTTGAAATTGCGGGGCCTTAGAGATACGTTATGTAAGGGCCGGATAAATTACCCGTTATGTTTATTAAAAATTGTGCGGAACAGTTGTTGTATCCATTATTTTTAATTTATAACAAATCCTTAGATACAGGGACTTTTCCAACATTTTGGAAAAAATCAATAATAACACCTGTTTTTAAGAAGGGTGATAACAGTAATGTGAAGAATTATCGACCGATAGCGAAACTTAGTATTCTGGCAAAAATTTTTGATAACTTAGTAGAAGACAAGATCTCATTATTTTTAAGAAAATTTATTATTGATGAACAACATGGTTTTATGCCACGTAGATCGACTGTTACTAATTTAATTAATTATAATGAAGTTATTGTGAATGCGCTACAGTCTGATCTACAAGTTGATTCAGTCTATACGGATTTGAATGCTGCTTTTGACTCCGTCAATCATAGATTATTAGTTGATAAGTTGTCTATGTACGGTATTGGTGGAAGTTTATTGTGTTGGATTGAGTCCTATCTTTATGATAGGAAGCTTAGTGTGAGCGTTAAAGGGTTCGTGTCTGATGAGTTGTTGCAACGTCAGGTGTTCCGCAAGGTTCACATTGTGGACCATTATTTTTCAATATATTTATAAATGATATGAAAGATGTAATTAAATCTTCTAGTTTTTTGTTATTTGCGGATGACTTAAAAATCTTCAAAGTTATTAAAACACTTGATGATGCGATAGCTCTTCAACAGGATTTAGATATGGTTAATAGATGGTGTAGCACAGGTGGTCTCTCTTTTAATCATACTAAATGCAATTGTATTTCTTTCTGTAAAAAGCCTGCCATAATTTATAATTACTCTATATCTGGTTATGTGTTGGATAGACTTGATGAAATTAAAGATTTGGGAGTATTTTTTGACAGTCGTTACACATTAATAATCATATTAACTTCATTTGTAATAAAGCATCAAGAGTTTTATCGTTTATCCTTAGATTTTCTAAAAGTTTAAAAATCCAAACACATTTTTACATTTGTATGATTCACTGGTGAGACCTATTTGTGTTATGCTTCCTTGGTTTGGACACCAATTTTCGACGCATACTCTAATAGAATTGAGACTGTCCAACATAGATTCATACGCGCTCTCTCTTTTAAAGCTGGATTACCCATGTCGAGATTTTCTCACGATTATTCGTTGATTGCGGAGCGCTTTAAGGTTGTATCGTTGCGATCTTTTAGGGATTATCAAGACTTATTATTTTTATTTAAACTTTTAAGGGGGCTGGTTGATTCTTCATCCATTTTATCTCTAATTGAACTGAGAGTCCCTGGAAGATTGCTGCGGGTAAAGAATTGCGATTTGCGGTTAATGTTTGTCCGACTAAACTGGGTTCGAGATCTTATATTCACCGAGTCTGTTCTCTTGCCAATGATTTAAGTTTAAATATTGATTGGTTTAATTGGTCTATTAGCGCATTTAAGAATAATATCCGTAATGAAATATTTATTTTTGTTGAAAATATGATTTTTGATAAGATGTTTAATTTTTTGTTACTGCTGATAACGCCTACCTACTATTTTTTGTATGAATTTTTGTATAAAGGGGTAATACCGTATATCTTGTTAAATAAATAATAAATAAATATACACGTTGCGTGTGCATTAACGATTATAAAAAAAAAAAGAAAATACGTGTGTGTTCGCGGTAAATGTGAAACTTGTTCGTTGAATTAAACGTACCCCGTCGAATTTTAATTAACAATTGCCGCAACAAAAACCGATCGATAATTGGTTATATATACCCTTCTCGTATACACGCGAAATTAAAAATTCCTGCACCGTGGACGAAAAAAAAAAGTACATTGGCGTGTACGACGAATCGTCGTAATGATTCGTTCGGTCATCGGCCCCCCCCCTCCCCCTGTCACTAACGTTTATGTACGTTTTACCTCACGTGAGCCGCGGCTTCTCTCTCTCTCTCTTTTTTTTTCTCTTTTTTAACTCGGTGCAGGCGGCGCTGGCTCCTTCAACCATCGATCTTTTTTACCCGCTTGACGACCGAGAGCGACGCTCGGCTCGATGTATTATGCGCCATGCGCCTGGGATTTCACCTTTTCCTTGCGGGTGGTGGGAAACGCCGAAACTGCAATGAAAATTTGACCGGACAAGAGTTAATCGATCGCGGTCGTCAAGGGCTTTTTTTTCTCTCTCTCTCTCTTTTTTTTTCTAACGTTACGACTGTCAAGCATTTATTAATTGTAATTATAAGACATTTATACAAATTAAGCATTACATATTCCATATGTATACTAGAGCATTTTGTTTTAAATTCTGTGCAAGGAAATTAAACGTTTGTACAATTAGAAAAAAAAAATCGTGAGAGATTTTTATAGCTCAGATAAATTTCTCAGACGTACCCGAGTATTTTAAACCTTGATGTTGAGCATCGGCTCAGTCTGCGACTATAAAAGTTCTTGAACGTATGGTTTGTGAATCTTTTAAAGTGATACGAACGACGGTTAAAATTAAAAAGAACGCATTTATTCTCCAATGACTTGAAACGTTTCGTCGTTCCTTAAGTTATACCTATTATTATTCACTTATGTTATAAATTGTAATACATTTTTATTTATTTATTTATTTATATTGTTTATTAATTATTATACCAAATAAGAATCACATAATTATGAAAATAACGTAACTGCAGTATGTAGAGGTAAAATACGTTCATTTGTGCGCTAGATTAGCTTAGTTACTAAAAAAAAAGAAAAAACCTTACTATTTGAAAAATGTAAATTTTCATTGAAATCTCAAATTTTTGGATAAGTTAGCAATGAAAAACAAAAAATGCAGGGTTAAAGTATTAGAGCAACCGATGATCTTTTGTTTACAAACAGAAGAACTAAAAAAAGAATTGTTCCGTTACGCGAAAAAATTAATTGAGAAAAAAGCAATAGATGTTTAGCATTTTTTTACATTTGAAAAAACTTTCAGCGGCATTTGAAAGTATGTAGAAAAAAATCAGCAGTATGTTATCGTTACGATTTTCTCTCAAGTACATGCATATATACTTTGATAATTGGTTAAAAAAATACAAACTGATAAATATACTAATTACATAAAAGAATGTATTATATTTCACGAAAAATTTATAAAATATATTATACGAAGACACGTAAATTTCGTAGGTGTGAATTAATTAGCTCCGAGCTGACAGAATAATGAATGGACAAACGGTCGTCTGCCGTTTGGAATCATCATTTTCCAAGCTTATTACAAGATGTATCTCATCTTAAAAGACAAGCGTTCATTAATAAAACATCAAAGGCGTGGGTAGTCCACGTCGTTATTCACTAAATATTCTTTCCCTTATTTTTTGACTTATTAATTTCATAGAATATATTAGGTGCTTTTGTGTATCTATTTATATATATATATATACTTTTAATCTTACTTACCGTCGATTGCGAATAATTGGGTTACATCTTTTTTTTCTTCTACCCTTTATGTTGATAAACATAAAAAATATTAAATTTCGTGAAATCTTAAACCTTCGTATTATACAAAGACTCGCAGGGGAAAAAAAGACACTACTTCACGGGACATTCGATACGCGTTGCGCAAGTGTATAATGTTTAAATCAGATTTACAAAAAAAAGATATTATTTTATTTTTATACATTTTTTTTTGTAAGTGAGGTACATATTGATAATTAGATAATTAGATATATAAAATAATATGCAAATATTGAATTGATTGAGAATATGTAGAAGCTTAAGAAATGATATACGATTCCATTTCTCGGTTCACTTAAGCGCAAGCTCTTTCTTCTTGAAACTTACTTTTTCTTTTCTATATGTACCTTAAAGCTAATAGCAATTATAATAATTTAAGAAACGATAAATATTGTACATTTGCGTACACATTGAACCCTACTCCGTCTAAAAATATATAACTTCTATTCGTTAATTAAAAATTCGTAAATTAACGATCGATTAAGTAAATTAAAAAGTTTTAATCGCACTGTTTTATTAAATAATAAACGTTTTTTCCTTAATTGAAAAATATATAACAATCTATTTTTTTTGTTTCCATTCACCTTCAAATTCTCGTAATTTGTAAGTGTCCTAATTTCACATTGATCGAGTAGAGTTAAATTAGATTTATATCGTGTTAAATGCACACAGACACACACACACACACACACGTTTATCGATTTCATATTGTACAATTTCATTATTTTGCGTTATGTACACGTAATTATATTGCAGTTAACCTATATTTATCGATTCGAAATGCACAATGTAGTTTTGCTGTGTTGTGTGTACCTTTTTGTTCTTAACGTAAATAATCTTCTTATTATTTAAGTAATACAATTGGCATTTTTAACGTGCGATTATTTTATACAACATAAAGTAGTGAACAAAATTTAGAGATTAATTTTAATTGAATAGTTAAAATATATAGTAGATATGTCAATGAATATTTAATTGTTTAATACGAAGTTAAAGTCATTTAAATAAATAAATTTATCTAATTTATCTAATTTAAATGTCATTCCCTTGAATATGTGCTTGTCGTCTACTTAATTAAATTAATTTTTTTTTATTTAGGTCTCTTAACAACAATAAATACATTTAATGGCACGTATCTACTCTACGAAATGTACTCAATTATTGAATAAAGCTAAATTAATTTAAATAAACATATATTATATATTTTATTTTGTTTTTTAAAATTCTAACAACATCGTACCTTCGAATCGTCGTATATTTATATGTCCATTTTGTTTAACAATTAAACTTTTTTATTTTATATTTTCATTCGATCCTCGGTGTCTGAACAAAAAAAGAAGAAGGAGAAGAAGACTCGGACTAATTTCATTTTTTTTTAATAAGAAGAAGGAAAAAGCTACAGCCCGTGAAAAATTGCATGGCAACACCTGCTGCGCGTCCAGGCCAACAAATCTGCGGAGAAAAAAAAAACAATTTCGCGGAGAGAGACGGTTATCGAGCTTGAAACCTCTTTTCTTCGTTATATTGTGTTTTTTCGAGCGTGTGGGCGCGATCCATTAATGCATCCGTGGATACACATACACACATATATATATGTATGTGTATGTACATACAACACACACCTACGTAGAGGCTTCCTCGCTTTCTCCAGATTTTCGCCTTAAATAGTAAGGAAGCCCCCGGAAGATGAAAGAGAGACAGTGCGAGAGATAAAAAAAAAGGGTATTTATACGAGAGATGATACATCCACACTTTCCAATGCGTAAGTTTTCGGTGTTGTATACTTATAGCTTCTCGTTCGGTGAAATTTTTTTTAGGTGAAAGTCTCACATTTTTTTGGAAACAAACGTCTTAATTTTACATAAGTTGGAGGAAAAGATACACATCTTAGTCCGGAAATAAATATCTATCGATGACAGAAGAAGATTTATGTTTTTTTTTAAATTGAGATGTATAATATAATAACGTGTGAAAGTTATACGGTTAGGTAATAAACTTTGGAATCGTTATATATGTACAAATTTCGTTAATACGAAAAAAATCATGCGGAGATGCATATGTACGTAAAATCTTCGCAAATACATAAGATATATACATATATAGTTTGAAACTGTTTGTTGAAAAAAAAGTAGGAAAGATAAACTCTCGGTGGAATATATCTTTAGTGAGCAAATATTGAAATTATGCATTTATATATACCTACATTTTAAGGAATTACTAAAAATTTTTTTTTTTTTTTTTTTTTTTTTTATAATT